>UELV01179169.1:0-53307 GCA_900490015.1 Megastigmus stigmatizans | reverse complement strand
GGAAAATGCAATGACAATAATTCAAATTACTAAAAAAAAGTGCAATCGATGTTCAAATATTACGGGAAAATTTTTTTCATGATTCTAAAATTTTTTTAAAATTTCTAAATTTTTTATATAATAGTTGAAAATTTCTAAATTTTTGCACTTTTTGTCGTGAAAAACACGCCACATTTTTTTTCAAGAGTGTTTTAGCAAAAAATAAGTTTCACCATTCGAAATAACAGGTCAAAATACGCCGGATAAGATCTGTCCGAAATTTTTCAAAAATTTATTGTCGTTAATTGGTTAATTGTCATCCACAAATAAAAAATATATTGATATTTATCACGTGAAAGTACTCGAAAATTTGTTATAAATATCGTTTTAAATGAAATTGTATAAAGTTTTTTATTGAACATTTTTGAACTTTATGATTTTTACTTCTTCGCTTTAAAATTTTGAAGTCGTAACTGAAGTAGTCTCAAATTCAGACCTGAAGGATGTTCTGGCTATATAATGGAAATGATGACACACACTTGAAAGTTTGTAAATAAGTAGATTTTAACAATGCTAGATCACCCACAAAATTTTAGAAGGATTGAGAAGCTTGTTTTAAAGTTATTGATAAGTGTAAATGTATATAAATGTCAATTTACCGTGCGCTGTATGGGATATCTATATCATGTATTATCGATAAAAAATGTATGTTAGAAGCTATAAACTAAACTATTCAAGATTAATATGGCAAAAAAGGGTAAATTCAAATTAATCTTTATATAGTCAGAAAATACTTTTAAACACATTTAAATCAATTTTAACCAGTTTCAATCTGTAATACTAATATAGTTTTGTAGAAAAATATATTTCAAAATCATAGAAGCATAATTTTTAAATTTGACTAACTTTTGGATTTGATTGTACAGCCAAAACATCATTAGGTTAATTATACCATTTTTTATATCATCACAATTATACAGGAGTTATATTACCTTATTCATATGACAGATCGTCATTTATAGATCATATTACAAAAATATCGCCAAAGGAGTCTATTACAGCAGCAGCTCGCAATTTTCAATAACATACCCGCATTAATAATTCCATAATCTCGCGTATACCGCGTACTGCGACCTTAAAGCCACGCACCACGCACGAGAGAAATAAAGCGAGTCGCGCTTAATATTCATACGACGTTGTAAAGACTAATGGGGGGCCACTGCCAAGGGCAGACATTTACAGGATAACCATGTCGCACTTTGGGACGGGCAGCACCTCGATCGCCAAGATGAAGACGATCGAGGAGCTCGACAAGGCCAGCAACGGCTTCGACCTCAACCCCGGGGACATACTCCTCCTCGAAGCCCCCGACGGTCTCGCCGGCAATCTCGTCCACGTCGGCACCAATCGCTCCCTCTACTTCAACAAGAATGCCGGTGAGTATGCAATTTTATACTTACCATTCCTTTTGGCTCCTCATTTACATAATATCCACAACCTGCATTTTTTATTCCGATACGCGCGTGTATCATCTTTAAAAAGTGACATAAAACTTTTAATATACGTGCTCAACGTAATTCTTGTAATGTTTCTCGAATGTTTTATAGCATTTTTAAATCTCATAGCTAGCGACAGATAAAAATGATCAATTCACGTAAATCAGAAACAATTGAATCAAGGTGTGCGGTAGCGCGCCGATAGCAAGTTTGAGTCATTGCACACGAAGTCTAAGGCCCCATGCACGCTAAAGGAATAAGGCAGAAGGAATAAGAAATAACATTGGTAGTATATTTATATATACGCGGAATAAGGAGGAATAAAAGCTTTATTCCTCCTTATTCCGCGCATGTATAGATATACTACCAATGTTATTTCTTATTCCTTATGCCTTATTCCTTTAGCGTGCATGGGGCCTAAGGCGGCGCATCGCGACCCTATTATACTTTGAAATGGGGTTTTTTAACCTCCAAAAATTTTTCCAATTGACTTCTTAGGGTTAATAACTTAAACAAGCAACATTTTCTCGATTTCAAAATAAAGATAAGAATTTTTTCTTTTTTTTGAAAATAGCTTCATTAAAAAAGATGAGAGCGTTCGTTCATTTATTCTTGAATCAAATCTTATTAAAAAATAAAATCTCTTTAGTTACTGTATCTATATACATAATTTCTTTTTGATAATGTATAAAGTAAAATATAGTTTTTGCTGCATAACGTCGGATTCATATTTCTAACTAAATAATCAATTCTTTATTACATTTTTTATATTATCTTAATTTTACCTTAAGAAAGTTATAAAATAAATAGAAATTGCTTTCAAAGCTTCTATTAATCCCATTAATTCCAGTTAGATAAACAATTTTTTATCAGTTTCCAATGGGAAGGAAAAATGTATATGTATCACTTTTTTTCTAAATTTCATCGTTTTTGAGTTATTTAGGCTTGAAAGTGGGCAAAAATGCTAAAAATAATCATTTTTGCCAAGCTATTTTTCGTAGCTTTTAATATTTTTTATGAAATTTGGTACATATTCGAGCCTAATTTATTTTAGCACTGAGTAGATTTTGCAGTCTAGGTGTGGAAATCGGACGTACTCGATGTCTAGGTGTATTAAGGTCGCCGATATTAAGGTCTAAAAGGACGCTCCGTAGGTTTTTGTGTCTACGGGTAGAATTCGGTAGTACTCGATGTGTAGGTGCACAGGAAGCCCAATAATGGTTCCTCGTATACATGTACCACTCTATATATGGGTGGTTCTCTGAGAGATTTTTTAACCATCTGAATGTCTTTCTAAGGATCCCATGAGTGTTTCTAAATTTTTTTGGATTTTTCGGAGCCCTACAATAAGAGCTGTGGCACCATACATATGGCAAAAATGAATATTTTTAACAGTTTTGTCCACTTTCAAGCCTAAATAACTCAAAAACGATGAAATTTAGAAAAAAAAAGTGATACATATACACTTTTCCTTCCCATTGGAAACTGATAAGAAATTGTTTATCTAATTGGAATTAATGGGATCAATAGAAGCTCTGAAAGCAATTTCTATTTATTTTATAACTTTTTTAAGGTAAAATTAAGATAATATAAAAAATGTAATAAAGAATTGATTATTTAGTTAGAAATATGAATCCGACGTTATGCAGAAAAAAATATATTTTACTTTTTACATTAACAAAAAGAGATTATATGTATATATATATATAGATGCAGTAACTAAAGAGATTAATTTTTGCGTTTTATATAATCCATAAGGTGATCTTAACAGTATAATGGAAGCCTTGAGAGTTCAAGATTGGATGAGATTAAACATTTTTATAGGCGTTGTCTATTTAAGAGGGCATGCAACACGAGATGCAACCACTTTACTCATCAAACATATATATTTCCATACATTAAGTAGAAACTAAACCTAATTAATTATTCAAGATAAATAACACGCATTTTCGATTATTTAAATTTCGTGATGAGTATTAGTTTATATACCGAAAATATGAAACTCAAAATTGAATCGTTATTTTAGAATACAGTAAAGAAATTATAAACCTTCTTCATTGAAAAGCATTATATGTATAGGTTCACATAAAAACGAACTCTTAAATCCAGTTATATGGAAAACTATAGAGACATGAGACTACGTTTATATTGTAAATACTCTTCTATTTTCTTTCGAGTTTTTGCTTTTGCTTTTTTGAAATATAGTCTCTTTTACAGTGAACGAAATCACTGCTCTGCGGAAAAAAATGGATTTCAAATTTAGCGCGTGAAACTTGCGAAAAATAATATTTGATGATTCGACAAATGATATTTTATTTTCAATTTAGGACAGTCAGGTAAATCAGACTTTACATTTTGTAAAAGAAATACAAAACTAATTTCAGAAATCAGCACGGAAACATCCTGCATTCGTAAATAAAATCGCATAAAAGATAAGTCTGATACTGTTTCTTAAACATGCGATGATGAATAATTTATTTTATTTTGATTTCTCAAGAAAAATTACATATTTCTTTAAACTTACAATGCACATTTCCAAGTAAATAAAAAAAGTCTCTCTCAACCAACCGCAAGATTCACAAAGAAAACGTGGAAAAACAATAAATCACACTTCTCGATCAGATATCCACTTAAGCCTCGTTCCCTATATATATATCCTCCACAAAAGCCTCCACAAACCCTGTCATCTCTAAAAATCTGCAAAAAAGCTGATAAACCATCGTGCCATCGCGCGAGAAAAAAGGTCCCGACGAGTAATTGAGAGCATTAATCTCCTCTCTTTCTCGTGGCTTTATACGAATACACGAGGAGGGGTTAAAAAGTCAAAGCCCAGCAGGCCAATCTCTATATCTTAGCGATCGTCCGTAATTAGTCGCGACGTCGCCACATTAAACTCGACATTCTGTACGTGTGTGTGTCTGTATGTTAGAGGGCGGCTACTTGGCGAGTGTACTGAAACAGTGGATTCTGCGTGACGCCGCGCTCGTACTGACGAAGAATGCACTGACCGAGCCGACCAAGTACAGCCTCGACGTGGAGAACAGACGTCGCTTTCCCGCCAGCCCCAATTACGACGTACTGCTCACGGTGGTCAATCCCCAGCCGCAGCAGCTCGACGCCGATCCCGAGATCTCGCGCATTGCTCAAGGTATTTCGAACTTTCGACAATATATAGTATATATTGTGTGTAAACGTGATTCTTATTGTTTGGGATTCAATGGGTTGTTTGGATGGTGAGGATCGTTACGTTGAACCATCAGAGTTTTCGTTTTGGTTCATGGTTTTTTTTTGTATTGAGCATATACTTTTTTAGTTCACGGTGGGTTACGGCTAAAGTGTCAAATCAATCTTTTATATAGTAGCTGATATAAAGTATTTGTATTTTAATTGCAAGGATTCATTTAGATTTATATAAAAACTGTCAAGGAAACGCTATTTTATATGCAGAATAAAACAAGTGTGCCAAATCCTTCTCGGTTCTGTTTAAACTTGTTTCTTTCGATAAAAACAAGTGCTTTTATTCGAAATCAATATGAATTCCAAACGAATGTAAGAAGGACAAGGATGAACTTTCTATACTTATACACAGTATAAAAGTATGAGAATTTAAATTCTAATGTATAAGTAGCACAAGCATAACGACGCAAAATTTTTGTTACAATCAAAGACTATCTCGAGCCATTCGTGAAGGAGTTGTCGCTCATCGCCAACTTCTCGGTAAAGTCTCAATGGCTGTATCTGATGCCGTTGGGCGTGAAACCAGTGGAGGTTCTCGAGCCCTTTCAGCATTACGCGCTCACCGAGACTTGGCTGCCGCAGATCATCACCCCGTTGGAAAAGAAACTTGGTAAGCTTCATCGACAGATATTCATCTAGACTTTTTTTTTACAGTAATCTTATAAAATTAAAATTAGAAAATTTTAACGCCAGAGATGATTTTGATATCAAATTTTGAGATTCTTATAGTGATATTATTCAGTGAAAATTGATCTTGACATTCGCGTAAGGTTCGGAATGATTTTCTTGTGCGTGGACTATGAAATTAATTTTAGAACAAAGCATCGCATATATTTTAATGCTATGTAAATTATAAAATGAGCGCACGTCACTTTTGAATTTTAATCTTTGGATGCGCGCCAAATTTCGTTATTCAAGCTGCAGTCAAATGCTTTTAGTAAAATGTTTTGGATTTTCAGAACTCAATCGATTCTGAAATACGGATGACGGGTTTGCATAATCAATATTGTTTAATATTTTAGGTGCAATATATTTTTCTTTTATTAAATAGAATCAAGAAATGACTATACTATAATTACCGAATGTATACTATTTCAATTTTATCTGCCAAATCTGATGACACTAAGAGTTTTTTCTTCTCCACGCCTGCATTAGTCAAATTCTGTATTGACCATTTGAAATGTTTTCAGCGTCGCAGGTCAGTCTGTATCCAACGATAAATCTAGTCGCGTATTTGGTTCCCTGCGCCGAAGCGCCCCTGTACATTTACGGCAGGAACGGCTTCAAGCCGAGAAAAGGCCTTGACTTCGAGGCTTTTCATTCGCCAAGGTGAGACATTTTTCTTTCCAGTTACTCCCATTTCTGCGCGCCACTCATCTTGTTCGCCAGCCTTTGTTGTTTTTCGCGTGCTCTACTATTGCATCATCCATGTGTACATCGTTTTTTTTTTATTCTTTTCTTCGTCGATTGTTGCAGGTGGGGTGGTATAACACTAGTCAATCCGTCTGAGGAGTATTGCAACCAGACGAATCCGGGAATTTTCAAGCCAAACAAACGGATTGTCGTCGGAGTCTTTTTAGCGCAATTGAGGCTTTTACTGGGTATACCAGATAAGGTACGTGTTGTTAATTACACGCAACGTTCATGTGTATAGCCAATCTGGATGATGAATACTTGTGGCTCATAAATGCTCTTTTTTTTTACGGTCGTTAAGATGTATGGACTTCGACAAAAGAGGTGTGAGCAGTATATTTCTTTTATTGAATCATTATTATAGTAATACTCTTTCGCGTTCCTTTTTAAAACATTTCCTAGTCTGTTATTATTTGTACCTAATACTTTATGCATTTTATTTTCTATGTGTTTGAAGAAGATGAAATGTATAACAATGATTGTAGTCATTTATGATTGAATATTATATAATTTAATTGCTTTTTGAAGTTGCATTAATTGTGCCTTATAATATTTTATTAATATCAAATTAAAAAAAAATCAAAAATCTAAAGCTAATTCTTCTATCCACGAAGAAAATCAAGTTCTACAATTTTTCTTTTACTACCGCAAACATAAGAAATCGGTTTGTCACGATGATCGACAAAGTCATTTCTATCAGCACCTATACAAACAACCTTTAACTCTGAAAAATGCAAGCGCTTAAAACTCGATAAATCAATAAACGCAAAGAGCGCAAAAGGACAAATGGAAAGCTTATAAAACAGAATATTTATCCGACAGAATCCCATCGAAGGAGCGACTATAGCACCTTTAAAGGGTCTGAGGCCGCGCGAATGGGAGCTCGACGATCTCCTGCGCATCAAATCGGTCGAACAGCTGACCTCAGCCAAACTGACCCTTCAATCACTCGCTCGACTCCTGCGCGAGATAAGCAATATCGTTATCACGGAGACGGTAGGCAATAGGATAAACACAGCCTTAAACCTCATTCACTTGGCGACTAAGTTGCTGGAAGAGGGCAATCTCACGGTTGCTTTTCTCGCTAGTAAGGACGCGTTTGTTATTTCGGAGGCTGCATTTACGGATCCGTCCCTGTTGGCACTTCTCTACTTTCCTGATGATCAAAAGTGAGCTTAAATTTATTCTGCAAATAATATGGTAGAAATTGTGAATGCTAAATGTGAAAAATTGAGAACATTAAAAAAGTGCTATTTATTTTATCTTAATTTGCTAAAACATTTATAAGTTTTTCATCATTTTTAATAACTTTAGTATTAATATATTTTTAATAGCTTTACTATTGTTCGAATTATTGATCCATTTATATTTTATTAATAATGTTACTCGATTTTATACCTTTTATCCCTTTTAAAATAATTCAATATTTTTGATTACAGGTATGCTGTGTACATTCCACTTTTCCTACCAGTGATGATACCGGTGCTGTTTTCTTTAAAAAACATAAAGAACTATTTATTTTGTTCTGATTAATTAATATATAGAAGCTGAAACGATCAAATAAAGACAATTTTTATTGCGTTTTTAAAATTAAAGTTTTTTTTGTCGACCTCGAATCTATACAATAGCAATAATATATTATATGGATTCTCTAATTCTCTACCATTCTACTTAATCTTCCTTAGAAAACCATCATTACTCCATTTAAGTATCCTGAATCAAGTCAAATTTAAGTTATAAATTATAAATTCACTTTTCATGAAATTTTTCATGAGTGTGCAAAAGTATGCATCGCCGATTAATTTTTTATTTAAATTTTTTATAAGTTATTACCATATGAATTGGAAATATGAATAAATCATTTTATCATTAAAATAAGTTCTGAGAATATTTATAATTTAAAAGCTGTACAATTTATTTTTATTAATGCTGCACAGAATGTTACTTATATTTAACAAACTACGTATATTGGCTGTGATTGCAATATTTTAATCACAACGCAATTTCGCGGTTTTACAGTCAAAATATTCGTTTTGCCCCGCCCTTTCCTATATGCAATGCGCACGCATCCCAAAATCCCAACGTTCCCAACTGTCAACTCCCTCAACGCATTCCACCCATTCCCCCATCCCATCAGAAATCAGATGCGTGTCGTCTGTTTGTGCATGTTAGGCTTAGTTGAGGTAAAAATGGAGTAAACTGCTCCGAGAAGCTTTTTCTTTCTAGTTTTCGTCATATTTTGAGTGAATTTTTATCGTAGTTGCCATGGCGGAATTAATGATAGATCCAAATATTCGCGGCTGGGTTTTTTTGCCCATTGTTGTCATAAGCTTTTTAGTCGGAATTATTCGGCATTATTTTTCAATTTTACTTTCGTCTAAGAAGAAGGTTACGCTTCACCAGGTGCAAGATAGGTAAAAAAATTTGTTTTCTTATTACTTTGGAATAATTGGATCATTCTTTCTACGTTATCAATAAGGCGAATGTTATTCACTTTAGTTTTAGTTGAAGGATTGCCCTAGTTCTTATTTATTTTCCTATATTGATTATTGATATTTCTTACTTCTGAGTCATAAATTAATTAAGATCCACATAATCAATTTTTTAATGTTTATTCATTATTCTCTTTATTTTTTCAGTCAAGTAATGATATGTGCAAGGTTACTTAGAGAAAATGGACATTACATTCCAAAAACTTCATTCCTCTTAAGAAGGCACTTTTTTAATAATGAGGAAACTGGGTACTTTAAGATATGTCAGCGGCGACCACCAGTTTCACAAAATCCTATATTGGATCCCAGCATGATGACTGACATGCTGAAAGGAAATATTACTAATGTTTTGCCTATGGTTTTAATTGGAGGATGGATTAACTGGATGTTTTCAGGCTTCGTTACAAGTATGTAATACTTTATTCTTTAAATCACAAAGTGATGATTTCTTAAAAGGTACATACAATATATATGTTTATAAATATTATTTCATTCCATAGCAAAAGTACCATTCCCTCTGACTCTTCGTTTCAAACCAATGTTGCAAAGAGGCATAGAACTTGTGACACTCGATGCAGCTTGGGTCTCATCAGCATCGTGGTATTTCCTTAATGTCTTTGGTCTAAGATCAATTTATACATTAGTCCTTGGTGAAAGCAATACAGCTGATTATTCCAAACATATGCAAGAACAAGTATCAGAGGCAGCATTGTTACTGCCTCCAGATCCGAAAGCAGCATTTAAGTCTGAGTGGGAAGCATTGGAAATTTGTGAACACAATTGGGCATTGAACGGAATTGATGCTGATATACTGAACTTAAAAATTAAGTGACAGTGTTGAACGTCTGTACTGCTAAAGCAAATCAAACTGAACTTTGTAATTTAAATAATTATTTGTGAGTTATAGATAAAAATTTTGTGAGCTCTTAAAAGAAAATATTATAAGTTTGAACATGTTTATATGTCTATAATAAATGAATTCTAATTAAAACTATTGCGTATAATAAGTTATTTTTTTATTTTAATTGATAAATTTATTTTACAAAAATATTCACATTCATGTTTAAGTTTTATAAACTTATGGAATTCTTTTTACATCAGATATACTTTATACATAATTTAATTTCATTCTAATAATATTTACAAAACATTTATGAATTAAGAGGTAACATTGTTGGATATAAATCTGTTCGTCTATGTTGTTCATTTGGTATATTTCTTCTGACTTTATTTACAATATCCAAATCTATTTCAGCAACAGCCACACCTTGTTTTTCCATACATTGAGCGATAACAGTTCCCCATGGGTCAATTATCTGAGAAAAGAATATATTAATATAATTCATCATAATTAATTATGAATTTTCTTTCAAAAAATATAAATTTGTTTATTCACCATTGCATGACCCCAACTGACTCTTTTTTTATTATGAGTTCCCACTTGTGCAGCAGCAATGACATAACATTGAGTTTCAATTGCTCTTGCTCTTAACAAAACTTCCCAGTGTGCTGCCCCTGTTTGGTACGTGAAAGCTGAAGGGTATGTTAAAATTTGTGCTCCCATATTTCGAAGGCAATATGATAATTCAGGAAAACGCATATCATAGCACTGTAAAATCGATTTATGATTAATATTGCAAGAGATGTAGTTTAAATTTCAAATGTAAAAAAAATGAAAGCTTACAATACTTAAACCTATTTTTCCAACTGGTGATACTACTGGCGCAACGATTTCACTACCTTTTAGAACATAATCAGATTCCATTAATCTTACACCTGTTTCTTTATTTTCCATGTCAAATAAATGGATTTTCCTATATGTTGATACCAATTCTCCTCTGTTATTAATAATGATATGAGAATTTTGGGTTTTTCCTTTATCTGGGACCTAAAAATATTTAATTACCTATATTTATAAATTCCGTTAATAAACTGCACCCTAATATATAATAGCATTTGCTTAAAATCCATACAGCTTCATGAACTCCACCAAGAGACAGCCAAATGTTTTCTTTTATAGCCAAGTCTTTATAACGTTGCACTGTGCAGCCATCCAAAGGTTCAGCCATTGCTACAGCATCAGCCTTATTATCGGCTAAATAGTCACATGCTTCAGGTAAAAAAGCAATCTGTAAAAAATTGTTAATAAATAAAGTGCCAAAACAATTTCAAATTTACAAAAGAAACTCCATACACAAGCATTTCTTTGCTTAGCCTGTGCCACTAAATTGCTGACTGTTTCAAAATTTTTGTCTTTATCAGATGTAGATGTCATTTGACAAACTGCAACAAGTGGATTCGACATTGTGCTCACTTGGAGTTTCGATATTTTCGGACTGAAAATAAACAAAAACAAGAGTTATTGTAAGCTTTATAAAACTGTATAAGCACTTACATATTCATAGTGTTAACATAATTACTTTAAATTTTCACAAAGTTTGAAAGTGACCTTTTTCGAGCATGCTCGAATCATTATTTTAGCTATCTTCAACAATTTGTATTCAGTTTAACGAAGAAAACTTCGCAATATAGATAAACGTCAGCTGATACTAGTATCAGTGTCACTTGATTGCACTCACATAACCTGCAAGTGGTACTGTATTTTTTAAAATTTTTTAATATTTTAATTGGCTATGATCAGGTAGCTTTATACCTACTATACCTACTAGGTAGGTATATCGATTCATTTATTAATTATGACTTGCTGATATTCTATTATAATTATGTTAGAACAGAGAAGGATCGCGTTGATGGCTGAGCCTTTTACATAGCCTTTTATATTGCATTTTATTAATTTAGATATATCAGATGTAAATTTATAAGTAGAAAAGTAATATTAAATATTGCGTTTTAATACTTTGGACGTACTTATATTATAAGTTAAATGTTTCGTTCTTCTCAATAGGTATAAATGCTTGAATCTCCCGCAAATTTTTTAGCACTGCTACCACCAGTGTCACCATTTCAAAAACTCTCCCTAGAAAACGAAAAAAAAAATTAAGTCTCGACCTCCAAGGGCTCCACTCCCGTATACTCCGTCGTCGACTTTGTCAACAACCGTTTGCTTGCAGTGCAATAGCAAGCTAGCAAGCTCTAAACGTTGTGTACACGTCAGCTGCTCGCTGTTCAAGAGTTGTTATATTTGTGCGTCAAAAGATTGCGTGGGTTTACATCATTGACTATTGAGGAAGTGGTCTCCCGTCGGTGTTTGTCGTCAGTTATCGTGTGCTCATTAAATCGAATCAGTACATCATTCTGATTCTTAATGTAGAAGAAGCTAACGTCTAAATACCTATTAAATTTTCCTGGCAATAAAAATAAAATTGGAAAAATGACAGACTCCTCATCAGATTCAGCCCTGGTAAAACCAATTCGGAATATTTTCAAATTGTTTGGAGCAGTTTTTGATGCTGTTTACTATTTGTAAGTATTTTTTATGGATTTTATGAGTTGTAAATATAGTTCCATTGTAGAGAGAAAATAATCAAACTAAAAAGATACTTTGTTGGGAAACATAACTGGATTCGTTTATATTACAGTATAAACAATAAAGATTCTAATTTTTAGTTATTCTGAAAACCTAATTTGACACATCAAGATAATATGAACATACAATACACCTACATTTTACTTCGATAATCTAAATAAATAGTCATTAAAATAAATCATCAGTTTCCATGTTTTTTATTGTATACGATCTACTTAGTAAATCGTAACTATGACGAGCCAATCAAAAATTAACCATTTTATTAGATTAAGATCTAAACAATTTTTATCATTTATTTTGTACTTCAATGTTTTGTTTCAGCTTTGATTCTTTAATTAATCCGAGATCCACATATAGCAGAGGTCGTCTTACAAAGTAAGTTGGGTCATCTATAATAAATTTTGGCTCTAATAAAACTAAAATTAAGATTTTAATTTCCATTTGAAAGATTCAGAATAATAATTTCTATTAGCTTCTTATTCTCAACATTAAAAATATTGTATTATTTCAACTTTGTAATTAATAAAATCATTATTGAAGTGAATCTAAAAAGGATGTGCAACTTAAATGCTGGAAAATTTGAATATTATATCATTAATTTATGTAATAATTTTACTTAATTTATGATTTGGATGTTTTTAATTTCAGTTCAGGTCGATCAAGTGGACCTAGAATAGGTACTCTTAGGCCATATGGGGGAAATGCGCCGAACATGAATATTGGTGGTTGTCGAAGCTGTCAAATGTGAAATGTGATCTGATTTTTAATAAAAAAAAAATATTGTGTATAATTACTTTTATAAAAATTATTATTGTAACGTATAACTTTATTAAATACAGGTAACACCAATATAAGTTATACAATTTGCTGTATAAATCATTTAATCATCGACTTCTGATGAAAATAAAATATTTCGAAAGAAAAAATTTTTTTTATCATTTTATCGTGTTTTGTAAAAAGTATGATCTTTATCAAAACATTATCTCTAACAACATTTTAACACTTTGGGGCCCAGTACTATAAAGTGCAATGTTACACCATTGAAGGAATACATCATTCATTAAATACAACTTTTTTTTCAGATCTCTCATAAATTAAGTGTTATTGTTATCAAAGTGATTAAAATAATTCAACTTTCATTCACAACTCATAAGTTTAAATTAGTAGTCTAACTGTCTTCAACAGCTCAAAAATTATTACCTGTAAGTGTAATGTAACACTAAATGTGTTTATTTTTCTTCTAATTCGCTATATTTGTTTTATTAATATTCTCATAGTCATTAGTGTTGAATTAAGCAACATTTGCAATTTTTTTAATTTTCTAATTAACAGCCATATAAGGCATATGCAGACAATGATATTGTTTAACATAATTCACCAAGAAATAGTATAATCAATCTAGTTCTTTCACATATATTCCATTTTACTTCCACTGAATAACCGAAGATATCTTGTCTGCATTAATAATAAATCAAATACGTTTTATTAAAAATTCATAGCACAGCTATTAAAGTTTTGACCAAAAGTCAAATAATGAACACAATATAAAAATCGATAATTTATCGCTGTTTGTCCGATGCATTAAAATAAAAAAGAATAAAATCGATCCAAAAAAAAGAAGAAAATAACTGGGCACAAAAGTATTAACATCATCAGTATACAAAACGAAAAGAATTTCCTATTTGATCTTCGTTACAAGGCCAGCAGCAACGGTGGAGCCGTCAATTCTCAGCATAACTCTGCCTAGCTGTTTGACGTCTTTGTGTAGTTCGACGCAGATCGGCCTCTGCGTCGTGATCTCAATGATCGCACTAGAGTTCTTCAGCAGACACCTTGGCTTCTTTTTAATCACTTCGCCTGTACTCCTGTTGAGCTGCGCGACAAGTTTAGTGATAATTGCTGGCTCGACGAGGGATTGTTGGTGTAGCACCACTGGCATTCCGTTGGTCAGGGGCACCTTTATCGAAAAAGTGACAACGTGCGCTTGGAAGCATGTAGTCACTGGCACCGGATTGTAAGAACTACAAACTATGTCGCCGATAGCGAGGTTTTGTTGGTCGACGCCTAATAGAATCAGAGAGACCTGATCACCAGCGAACGCGTGCGTTATACTAGTTTCATCCACGTGTATTCCTGGCAACAAATAAAATTATTAAATGAAATTGACTTTTTTTTCATTATATATTAATTTAAGGAATT
The DNA here is from genome assembly GCA_900490015.1 of Megastigmus stigmatizans. Classification (NCBI taxonomy): domain Eukaryota; kingdom Metazoa; phylum Arthropoda; class Insecta; order Hymenoptera; family Megastigmidae; genus Megastigmus; species Megastigmus stigmatizans. The sequence continues at coordinate 39,004 of UELV01179169.1, read as the reverse complement.
CATGAATAATTTATGAATCTTCCTTTTATATTTTGGTGTTATATGTTGCATTAGCGGAAAAAGTATTAGTTATAAAAAAATGTTATCTCTTGTAGTTTAGTACATTGTTTAGCGAATATATTTTATCGCATATTAAAATAAAAAATTTAATGACTTGGCATACTAACTAGTAAATAAGAATACAAAAGGATAGATTAGAAATAAAACCTTTAACTACAGCTGGTTCATTACGAGGTAGAACGAGAACTTTGTCGCCGATTGAAACCATGCCAGTTTCCATATGCCCGCAAATGCTGAAACCAGAACCTATATTTTTAAATATATCGTTTACTGAGAACCTAAATGGTTTGTCTATAGGTCTTTCCGGACATTTGAAATTATCTATAATTTCTACAAGTGTTGGACCAGTGTACCTAAAAAATAGTATTGTAAATTATTTATTTTATAATAGAATAAAAATTTTGTTAGAGAATTAACAACGATTCCAATACTATTAAATCTAATTCCTTACCAACTGGAAAGACCTTCTGCTTTAGGTTTTGTGACAATGTTCTCTCCTGAAAGTCCACTACATGGTACATATGTAATGACATCCCTAAATCCTGCTTGCTTCAGAAAAACACTTATTTTGTTAACAATCTCATTGAATCTATCTTTCGACCAATCTACTGTATCCAGTTTGTTTACTACTACAGCTATTTGTGACACTCCTATAAAAATAAATTACAATACATAGTTTTAATATAATTTTTTGATTTACACTTTCGTTGAGTCAATTATTAGATAACTTAGGTTTAGATATCGTGATATATAATTACCAAGAGACCGTAACAACAAAGCATGTTCCCTTGTTTGCCCACCACTATCAAAACCAGTCTCGAATTCTCCTCTCGTTGCATCGACTACCAGTAAAGCTACATCTGCTTGAGTGGCTCCCATGATCATGTTTGGTATAAAATCTTTATGGCCAGGAGCATCAAGTAGAGTTATAGCTTTAGTATTCGTTTCAAACTTTGAATGACCTACATCCATTGTGATTCCTCGCTCCCTATAAAGTGTTTGATAAAACAATTTAGTTTTTATTTCTTACATGATGAAATATAACACACACAGCTATTTATCCTTAATGAAAAGAAAATTACCTTTCTTCTCCAGTTTCATCAAGAACCCAGGCATAAGCGAACGACTGTTTGCCAATTTTCTTGCTTTCCTGCTGGTATTTGTGTATTAGTTTGGAAGATACTTGTCCTAGATCGCACAACAGTCTACCCAGTAACGTACTTTTGCCGGCATCAACATGACCAACAACAATCAGATGCAGATGCTCTTTACAACCTTCCCGTTTGCTCTTGTAGATGGCCAATGCATCCCTTTTCTCTTCGGCAGTTTTCACGCGCGATTCCACATCCTCGGACGTAACAGGTGATTGACTTCTCGATGAATTCAATTTTCCCTAGATTAAGAAATGATGTCTCGATTTAATTAGTTACGTAATACAACTTCATATATCAATAATTATAAACTATATTTGCTAACCAATGCTGCTATTGCGGTTTGCTTCTTCTCCCGACGATTCGTGTCATCTTTTGAAGATGGGTCTGGAGAATTCCTATCGGAACATGGACTCTGTGATCGTGGAGTTGTAAGAAGATCCGAATTTTCAGTTGCGCTCACATCAAAACCTTTCACTATGCTTTTCGAACCTGCTGGAATTACTTTTACCATGGGTTTCATCATCTGTGGTATCAGCTTTGGCATTGTTGATTTGTTTCCTGTACAAAATCTTACTTTAAAAAATATTTATAAGGGAAAAATTAAATTATAATCACATTCAATATTACAAATTATTATACCAAATATTTATCAAAATTTTTAAAAATTAAAAAACAAATGCTATATAAACATAGTAGATGTATAATTACATCAAAAGAATCACTATATAACACATATTATATCTTCTTAGTTCTGGAATGCTGGAAACAGCAATTAACAAAATTTTATGTGCAATTTGTTACATTGTATTCTTTTAAACAATAATAATCTAAAAATAATAAATAGTACATGGTTAATGTCGGAAGTATATTAAAATGGACTAAAAATTAATATTACTTATACCGTCATATCTTAAAAGATATATAAAAGTCATAAGTTGCATCACAATAAAATTACAATAAAATTAGAGTTTTGAAGCGGATAACTTGCAAAAATTTATAGTGTTAAATAAAAGTAAAACTTGATATCAAAATATATTTATGTATATTTGTTTGAAGAAATAAGTATTTATAATATTTTACAGTCACATTCACTGTTTAATTGATTAAACACAGTTGTCCTTAAAGGTACTACTTTATAATTAAAATAAAAAGTAAAATCATGCGCTATAGAAAAATAATTTACAATTGTATTAAATTTCATATAGTAAAAAATAGATTAGTTATCACATAATATTATGCGTTTTAAAATGACATGTACAATTTTTCATATAAGACAATTTTTCATTCACGTTGTCTTAAGTTTAATCGAGCAAGAATCATGCTATCAGGGGATGGAGTAGAAAAATCAAACTGTAAAACAGTTTTTATTTCTTGTATACTTTTTCTTCTATAAGGAGTTTTCTTTTTATATTTTTTGCACAATACTTTGCCAAACGAAGATACGGGTTTAGGTGATAATTTTAAATTATCATGGTAAATCATGGTAAAGCACTCTTTTTTAATTGCTTGAATTGTTGCCTCTAGTAATTTATTAGACTGATTATGACTGTGAACATTATTTTCAGTTTTAATAACTTCGTTAAGGTCAAACTTTTCTTCAAAATTTAAATTAAGCATATCTTTTAAAATGGAATTTGGTACTTCTGGTAAAATTTTGCATTCAGATATTTTTTCTTGTTTTATTTCAATAGGCAGATTGGGAAGTACTAAATCAGACGAATTATCGCTTTTCATTATTTTATGATCAGTGTTAGCTTTAGCAGATAAATCAGGTAAATTAAAAAGAGGCATATCAAGTAAACTTGATTTTTTAGAATCCATTTTTGGAATAATAAATCCAGAAGGCAATTTATTGTTTATTACACTATCAGTGTTATCATCTGTTGATATTTTTAAATGATGGGCAGTTAAGTCAGCTAAAGAATTAAAAGTAGGTGCACTAGAAGTAGCTGCTGATGGTGTTGAGGATTTAAAATTCAGGTTTGGGATAGCAAAACCCGAAAGTAAGTTTGGTTTCTTTTCAGACATTTTTAAATGATGAGAACTTAAATCACTTAGAGAATTAAAAGAATTATTTGAGCTAAAATTAACTTGAAGTGGCTTTAAACTTTGAGAAATCATGTCAGAAAGTGAAGTAAACTCTTGTGACTTATCATTTTTATCACAAGTTTCTGCAAAATTCAACTTTTGGTCAACATTTGTGTTCCTTTGATTGGAGATTGTTTGTCTATTACCGATAACTAAATTTTGAAATTTAAAATCTTACCTTACCAACAAAATGATGTGTACCATGAAAGAATAAAAAAAATATTATCTTAGGTTTGTTTCTCATAATATATCGCTTAATTTATATTTAATTACAAAATCTCTCACCTGATTGTGTGTGGAAATCTTTCTCTTCTGGCTGCTTATCTAAAAGTTGTAAATGTTTACTTTTATTTATTAATCGTTATAATGAGAAGAAAATTAATAATAATCAAATCTACCTTTTTCTTTTCTCATTGTCTCATTATTTAATAGAAAATTAAGAACAGCCTCTGTGTTATAATTGAATTCAATTATTTTTTTGTTTAATTCTGATTCTGGATATGTTTCTCCAACTACATTTTTAATTGCCTCCATACAAGACATTAATTTGGCTGTATCAAGCTCTGATAACTGTGGTAGTTTGTAGCTAGATGGTACATCCTCTCCATCTTCATTGTCTTCTACTATGTCTGGTTCAGTAAAAAATGACGCTATATTTGCCTGTTTATTTCTATCAAACATAAACTGCTCCGCTATAAATATAAGACGAAATTCAATTTAAAATTTACAAAGTATATAATTGGAAAATTTTTGCATTAAATCTTTCCTTTTTCTTGAATACAACAGTAGGTATAGTTAAACAATAATGTATTTATTAAAGATTAGAATAAATTTTGTTGACTTTCGTCTTTAAATTTTTCAAAAATTATTTATTTGTCTATATTGCATAAAAATAGATCATAATACGTAATACCCTTTCTAAGTTCATGTACAAAAATTACAGAATTACATTTTATTAAAAACCAAAAGTAAACTTTGAAATTGCTCTTCTTTTAAAATTATATCTAATTGCAGGAAATGCTTTTTAAAAACTAAAAATACATGATGAATTAAGTTCTAGAAACATAAATTAAAAAATACTTACAGTCTAAAAGTGTGTTATTCATTGTTTTCTTAATTATATTTATGTTAATCTTATATTCTATATGAAAATCTGTACGTTAAATGAGAAAAAGTATTTCTTGTCAACTTAGGTAACGCTTCTTACCCAGCTATTCAGCTAGAATGACAAAACAGTATTATTACCTAGTTTGCAAAAGCAACCGTTATCTTGCATCGATTTGATTGCATCAAAAAATGAAAAAGCAGTCAATGAAAGGACTAGCGTTAGTGAATCACTGAGCACAGTCACTGTGATATGTGTGACGAAATTATAAAATATAGCGTAAGAAGACTTTCGATTCTACAGTCATCTAAAAACAACTCACCTCCAGGGGAAACGCAGTAGTCATCTTCGACGGAATGCCCATAAACATCGTCATAGCCATCATATTCTGCGAACAAAATTTATTCGGAATTAACGAGCGTTTCGGAAGTAAATAGTATGTTATAACCTCAAAATTCGAGATTGACGTCTTACCATCCTTATAATTCATGCATCGTACATCTCGATGTCGCGACATTATCACGAATAATTTAAGACTTCTTATTATGCTATTGTACTATTTGTATTATATGTTAATGGTACGGATATCCGTATATTTTTTATTTACTCCAATCCATTGTAAGAAGCTGTAACTTGCTGCAATGTACATGCAACGAATATAGACCGTCTATGGCGTCTATATTGATATTGGTATATATAGGTATATATTATAGGACTAAGGAGGAAATTAAATAGCTTGAACATTGCCGCGATTCAGCATCGATATATTTATGGTGGGAAATTCAAAGATTTAAATGGACTCTCAACAATCATTACATAATTACTAAAGAAGATATAGGTATGTACCTATAATAAGTATGAAGATATTGGTATATTATACAGTAATTATTAAAAGCGAGGACGCCAAATCGCACGAGAACGAAAACCATACGTTTTAAACCCTAGGGCGCGAAATAAATTATGGGGTGCGAAAGTTGGTTTCGCACCCTAGGGCATACAAAATATGTTGCGCACCTAAAACGCCGTAGGTCTTCTTGCCTTGTGTGATTTGGAGTACAATCACCCTCACGGTGTGGAGCATCTACTTCGTGCTCTAGGTACGTATAATATTAATTTTATTCAATTAAGTACTGATAGTTAGATTTGTATTTACACGTAATATCATTTTAATAGACAATTATAAAGACAAAGTACATAAATAATTATATAGAAAGGCTTAGCTAACATTGATTCTTTTATTAAAAATTGTTAGAATTACAAACCATAAACTTTAAATTAATTTTTGTCAATATCATATTACACCATAATGTATATTTGTTTTTATTTTACAAGTTTCTGCTTTTCTCCTTAAAACGTATTTAAGTATCAAGAGTTACAAATATTACATTTTTCTCGTATCAGATACATATCTTCAATTATTTTTATGTTGACTACCTAATTTTAATAATCGTTGATCCCTTCTTGTTTCCTTTTCTTTTAGTTGTATTGGCTGTGGGTCCTTCTTTGGGCCACTCTGACGGAGCAATAAGTGCACCGAGAATTCAATTACCGCTTGCAATCTCGAATAATATTCTATCAGCCCCGTATTAAACTTTTTTCTTTTGAAAAAAAAAAAAAAAAAACAATCTTTTAAATGAGTTGCATTAAACGTGTTTCTGAGTACTAGGTGTTAACGCTTATATATAATACAGAATTTCATAGCATATCGGTACTTATTTCATACTTTTTGTACTGTATATAAGCTCATACACCCTTCCATCACAATGACGTCGCTCCATAAATATTAGTGAAATAAAGGGATATATAGGAAAAATGCCAGTCCCGAAGCAACGATCTCGCGGGTTTCTCGCATGAGACACACTCGGCCGACTCACTTTTAACAAGTTTCCAAAAAGCAATTAATCGCAATAGGAAAAATGCCGTTACCAGTCAACTCGCCGACGCACTGCAGCATTCGCAATTGACCATAAAGCTCATTAAAATCAACTCAGGGAGTACAATTAATTTTATTGCCACCGGCAATCATTATCAGTCTTCGAGCGTCCAGCCGCATACACATACTATATACACGCAACATATACACGGAGGCTTTTTGCGCCGGTGAAACAATGACGAAAGTAGAAAAATTAACGGTGACGTAGTGCCTATACATACGCGTCGGGGCAATTATCCTTGAGCCGATCCAGGAAATCAACTGTAATAAGGTGCGTTGTGTATGTGTCAATAAACTGTAATTCTTTTATACGTTTGACGGCAAAACCGCGAGACTTTGTCAGGCTCTTTACCAGCTTTTTCCCTATTAAGTATATATACGCATCGCTACTATTCCCGCGTGGACCGTTAAACATCGTCGCTTCTCTGTCTCCTCGCGCGACGTCGTCGACAGCTCGTTTTATACATATATACTTATTTCTCGCGTCTCCGCGTGCGCGCGGATTTTCTTTATAAAAAGCACAAAGCGCGTCGGCGAGACTTTGCGCCGCGACCTTCGCCGAAAACACTCAAACTTGTCGACGCTCTTGGACGTGACGACTTTTTTGAATTTCCGCGATTCTCGGGGGCCTGGGATTATACAGCTGATGAAGTGACGCGGCACACGCGACGTGTCTTGCTCATTAACGATTATATGCTTGTGTCGTATATGCTTTATATGTGCGCGCGCTGATGAGAGAGTCTAATGAATATTCAGATTGTACGATGAAAATTGCTTGTTTGGTGGATGCCTCCACGGCGTGATTAACATTGCTCTTTGGGGCGCTTTTTGCATTCTGATTTTAATGACTGCAGCGTGTAAGGTGAATGATATGATTTTAATGATGATATTAAATTGCCGATATAAAATAAATTTCATGTTTGATATAAAAAAATTTTAAATTATGTTGTCAATTATTTATAACATAGCTATAATAAGTACCGGTTACATTTGCCCTTTTCTCGTAAAAAACTAAATAATAAATATTTAAAAAATATTTTAAAAAACTATTTACGAATTGAAAATAAATTCAATGCGTTCGTTTTAAAAGTACAATGAAAAAGAAGATAATTAATTCTTATTGATTTAATTTGAATCTATGTAAGTTTTTATAAGCGTTTGTATAGTACAATTTATACATCTTTATATGAATATGTAATTAATGGCAGCTATATGTCATTAAAGCTCAATTAAGAAATATAAATTCAATAAAAAAAAAGACAAAAAATAATTGAAATGAAAAAAATTGTTGCATTTTAACAGTCATGCAAACTACAAGCTTATTGATTTTTTCATCCATAGATTTTTACTTAACTATAACATGGATCATCAATTCTCAGTATAGTGATAATTCATATTAAAAGATTAAATTATTATTTTATGGTAATGACCAATAAAAGGCTTTCTTTTTGCCTTGTGGTGAGGTCCAGTGAGAAAAATGAACATCGCTTCATTGCAACGAACTCGATTAATCAACGTTTAAATTTAGTTTAATAATTCGGCCCGCTACGCTTAGTCACAGTTAAATTAAGAGTTTAAATTAAGAACAAATTTTTAACTCTTCTTTTTTGCAAAGAACGAATTCGCACAATGAATCTGTAATTCAAATATAATTCAATTTGTTTCGTTTACGATTCGCGTCGCATTCAGGGTCAAATTTTTTAACTCATTTATGGTTTCTTTGCCCTCAGTGCATTTTTCTCAATGTCATGCATGCCGGACGAAATTCTGGTCTGAAATAAAAAGGAACGATAAAACATACTCTGTGAAACTTGTACGCCATAAATAAAGCAAATTAAGCGTTGTCAACAAACAAATTCGATAATTAATATTAAAATATTTTAAATGCTATTCGGTGCTTTTACTTATCGCTACGGTTATTAAAAATAATCATTTATTTTGAACAAAAATGATTATACATAGATATTGTAAATGTTGTACATTACTTTAGAAAAAGTTTTTTTTTACGACGAATGTTAAACGACTCTAATGGTAAACAATTCTTTGTTTCGACCTTTTGTGCAATAAATCTAGCTGGAAACTTCATTATAACGTAGATGATATCGGACGACTTCTAATCAAAACAAGATTTGAAAGTGCAGTCATTTCCGGTAGGAAACGCTTACTTAAATTTGAATCGATGTTAAAAATAAAATTGTTGTTGCAATTCAAAAATTAGAAACAGTACGTATATATTATTACACTTTTAAATTCAGTTGACTTTTTACAGTACTTCAACATGATTTTATACACAAATATTAAATTTTTAATTAACGCAAATATAAAATATATAAGCTTAAAAAAAGTTAACGATTAGTATCTTGTGTAATTTAATTAGGTTACAAATATGAAATCAAAATATATGTAAATAATGATTTTTAATAATTTATGCTACAGTAAATTTCTAGGTCATATATATACTTAACATACTATAAATAAACCATAAATTATGAAAATAGTTTCATAATGAGTACCTATATATATACCTGCAGTGACCGAATCGAATTTTTAAATTAAAATGTCTTTTTGCAATAGTCTTCTTCTATAATAAAATTTTAACTTTTTTTTTTAAACATCGACATTGTAGATAAAGGACTATTGACGTGGTTTCCATAAAAGAGAATACAATTATATTCCTTGTGTTATTTAAACTACATTATATCAATAATTACCATGTCATAGAGCTTAATTGCTGCTAATAAAATGTCAATTTCTCTTTTCTCGATTTCCTATGGAAGGCCAACATACGAATGCGTAGTATGCTCAATCCATTTATTGTGATGAATTACTCATAATATATGTACTTAAAATTAAGCGGTCAGGAGAGTATTCAACTCTAGCACTTCTAATTAAAGTGCTTAATTATTGTAAATACACCCATAAAAACGAGGATATATGTACTCTTAATACACAACTTCCACCGTTTTGCAAAGCAATTTTAATCTCATTAAAAAAGAAATATCTCTCGCTTTAACAATCATATATTTCACGCGTGCATCTCCTTACAAAGAGAATAAGAAAATAAAAAGGAACAAAAAGAAAAGACGAGAATACCGATGATCTATCTTATATTACGCGCAGCTCATTATTACTAAATCTCTCGCACACACTCATCGATGACTGCGCTAAACACGAAGCGAACAAAAAAATAAAAAGAATTCCTAATTACATATTATTAATTCCCGCGAAATCGCGGCGAACGTTACACATATTCAATTCGAATTTGTTCACGGCGCACAACGCGACTCATTAACATTCCCTGATTAGTAATACAACCAAACGTTCAGGCAAACATCATCGCAAGATCATAATCACACGTGGACGATTCATACTTAATTAATCGAATCGCGCGGATCGAAAGCCACGAGAGACGCGAGGAAAAAGAAGGTTAAACGCAAGAAAAGAAGAAGAAAAAAATAATATCCACGTTCGCTCTATACGTAAGACACACGTTATATACGCACACATATATATATATATGAAGTGCATATATCGGTGCTCGCCGGGCAAATTCGCGTCTCCGCGTGCGTTACAGCAGCAGCAGAAGCGTCCAACGCGATTTTCGGTCGTGATTTCATGCTTGAAGCGCTTATATACGCCACACAGCATCGGCCCCTCTCATTTCTCGTGCACAATAGGTTGCGACAAACGCGCGTAATATATATAAACTCCTGCCACGCGGTTCCCTCGCCTCCCGCGCTCTTGCGATTCGAATTAGAATTGCAACTAAGTAAACACACGTAGAGTTGTGTGCACCCACATATCGAGCAAAAAAAAACACAGTGACAAATATACGTATATACAACGAAAGAGGATCGTCGTATACCGCGGGTAATTAAGATATTTATGACGTGATACGTTGTATATTTTACGGATATCGAGTGCCGCGCGCACGCGGCTGATTCAACTTTTTTTTTTTAAAAAGGCGCCGCCGCAACGCGCGTAAGTACGACGACACACGTATCCGATAAACAAGCGCGAAACTACGTATCCGATATATACATCGGCACGATATATAGAATCTAAGGCTAAGGTCGTTGGCTATATTGGAGCGTTTGGCGCATATTATCCGTTGCAGCAGCTGCGACGTCTCTCGTCCACGTGCAGCATCAGTCGGCGCTTCGTACTATTATATATATATATAGTAATAAGCTAACCGCTGCCGTCGCGCGTTTCGCTCATTGCTTCTGTTCTCTGCAGCTGCAGCTCGCGCACACTTTATGTATCTCGATGTATGCGGAGATGCGCCACTGCGGCTTTAGCGCGAGACCATAAAAGAGCGGTAATTCAATTGAAGAATGGCCTTTAAAATGTCTATGCGCGCTTCCATGCTTCTTATACACGCGCGTACAATAATGTCGATTTAATATGCGCGGATGGGTGTATAAGAGAGAGAGAGAGAGAGAGAGAGAGAGAGAGAGAGAGAGGTTGTTACGTTGAGTGATATATCTCTTAATTTTTGAGATGATGTGTGCAGAGAGAGAGAGAGGAGAGTTCGTGTAGAGTTTCGCGTGGCTGGTTGAGTGTAGAGCGGATTCGATTAGCAGCGCGATGATGGCGATGAGCTGTGCGTGAATTTTTGATTGTTCATATTGCGGTTTGATGATCGTTTATGATGCTGCGCGGCCAATTGAATGATGCCGAAGATTGGGACGGTTCGTGGCTTCGGTTCGTTTGATTGATTCCGATTGAAGTTGTCGTCGTGCATTCCATAGGTTTTGAGGTGTTTTCAATAGATCTCGTTTGGAAAATCTTAGATAACCTTGATATCGTTTGTAACAATAAGCTACGGCACTTATAGGAACGCTGTCTATAAAAGGAGGCTAGATCTGTACTCTAACAGATAATTGGTATTAGCAACTCTGAATTAAGCTGTCGAAAGTCATACGACCTCTTCAGCTTCGAAACGAGATGAAACTAACATTATTAATAATTCTGACTCAATTATTATCGCAATCTATGAACTGCCTATAATACAAGCATTTGAGTACTTAAATATAGTATATTAGCTTTTCTTTCGAAACTCGCGTCATATATCTAAATTGTACTTTGGAATCTTTTTCATAAGGAAATTAATGATAAAAATTAATAAAGCACTTCAATAAAATTCCACAAAGTAATATATCAAATTAAAAAGTACTTAAGTTTATAGTTTTATCGCAATAAATATACTTGTTAAGGTACTTATTTAGAAGAGGTTTCCACCAGCGTTTAGGTCATCGATTTTATCTTACCCTTCAATACAAGACATCGAAAAGATATCCCGAATCTCTTCCCCTTCACTTCAAATTATGTCCGAATGTGGCAGATTTTCTTCAAGTTAATAATTAAAAAATGACCACAATAACTTCAATTATAAGATTGGATATGATCAGGATTCTTATACTCACGGACCGACCATCTGGGTCACAGATTTGACTGAAACTTTACAGAGTCATTCTTTGTCCAGATGATTTATCAGATAATTATCAGATTATTTATCAATTTTTTCGATCTCTTTACTCGAATGTTTAATTTTTATTCCTGTAGAAGATAAAAATTAAAAGTCGATAAGCTAATTTAATCACGATCTGCAAGATTACATTAAGTAACACGTGTAAATTTTACATTAATCCGCTTATCTTAAGCAATGCAATGGAGATCACGTTTTAAGGACGTTCTCCGGCTCGTACGATCAAAAGGTCTATTTCTTTTTATAAGTCATCGTTAAATTGGATCATTATTAATAAAATCTATTAATTATGGACCACAAATACTAAAATATAAATATACAGTGTAAAAATCATATAAACGTAAAAAACGCCGTAGATATACTTGTTACATTATAATATCTTTAAATTGCAGTATCTTTGAAGTTCGCACCGCAAGCCCTGATCATTTTTTGCGTGCCTATTCCTTTTTGAGTCTAGTATAATATACTAGTTTTTTTTTCAATTCTAGATCTTATTGGGTTTGCAATAGATTAACCTCCAGGCGGCCGGGATTTAAGAAAGAGATAAAATAAAACTTTGAAGAACATTTTGCCCACAAATGATCTTTAATGGACCCCACATATGGGTCGACCAAAATGGTGGCCAGATTTGACCCTTCCCGGCCGGGAAGGTTTTGGGAATATAAATTTTTTTTTTTTTTTGAGAATTTTGGCATTTAGTAATATTTTGAGCATTCAATCACTATACGGCGTACATTTGACCTATACTTAGTTGAAAATACCTTTCAGACATTCTTATTAGTGTCGAAAAACTAGGGATTTCGTCGAGCTTTTCGAAAACCAGAAAATTTATAATAAATTTTGTATTCGACCTTTCAAGGATCCCTGAATTAGTAATATATTTCTTAATAACGAAGAAACTGCTTGTACAGTAGGCCTAATGTACAGTTTGATTGTTTTACAATTTTATCGAAGTAATGTATCAAACGCTTTCACTCCTACTTATATGTTCTAGATGAAAAATTCCTTTTGGGAGATATTTATCCCCAGCCATCTAGCGGTCTTTTAGTGAACTCTTCCTGTTTTCAAGGCGGCGCGCATGATCGATTTCAATGCCAAATAGTTCATTTTTGATCAATAAAATATTAATTCTCTATGTATTTATTAAGTTTGATAGTTGATTGGATTAGTGGCCATATCTGACCCTTCCCGGCCGCCTGGAGGTTAAAACGTGTCTTTAATGCATGCTAGGCATAGGCTTCCCATGTTAAAATACTAAACTTTGACGTTAAATACATCGAGTTTTAATACCGCTAGATATATTATTCTTTTGACCAATCGATAAAACACATCAAAATGAGTTTGTAAGCATATTAAAAAATAAAAATCTAGCTAAAGTCGATTTGCCGGAGAACGTCCTTAACATTTATTAGAACCAAATCGTTAATTATAGGTACTTTATACTCTTACAACCATTCAAATGTTACAATCAAACATATTTACTTCCTCGCTGATGTCGAAAAATCATAAAAATCCCATTGTTCGCGCAGAGTTGCGCAAAAACTGTATCGATCCACACCGCGAAATTCGCGCGCTCATTGAATATTCAAAATTTCCAAATCATTCGAAAGTTAGCGCTCGTAAAAATCTCGCGCTTAGCATATACATATATATGCATAGATTCAGCAACGCAAAACCGTCATAAAGAAATTTACTTCTCGATGCTAATTCTCATTTGTAGATATATTACCGGGAAGCAGCGCGAAAACAGAAAAACGATCCGAACAATCCGCATCAGCATACGAGAAATGCAGCTACAAGCAGTTATTAAATCACCTCGAGGCGAATGACTAAATACGTAAACAAAAAGCAAAGGCTAACTGAGGACATTAGGTATATACGAGCTGACGTATAAGCAGATCTTATATATATGTATGTATATTAAATTTCTGCCTTGTTGCTAGACAATGAAGCTGTTTAACAATTGAATAATGCGGCTGTCAATGATTTTCTCTGTCAAGGCGGCTGTAATCGTCAAAACAAAATAGATTGCAATTCAATGAGATTCAATTCCCGCATATGACCGCTTAAAATTATCCACTTTAGCGACGATTGGTCTCCATTAGGAAGGTTGCAACTTTGTCTAACTTGTCGGAGTATGTCAGGCTGCGATCTGCATAGGAAAAGAATCGCCAGGCGTGACAAAAGCAATTGTAACGTCAACTTGTCTATTAATGTCTAATTGGATAACAAAAGAATTCGTTCAGAGTATCAGATCTTGCACATTGTTGTAAAATATCGTGAATGCCTGAAAGCGGCATGGAATGTTAATAAACACGTTAGAAATGCTTGAGTTCACTACGAGTTCATTCCTTTTGCATTTTCGCTTATAAAACATTTTTGCTTTAGCAATTCATTCCGCAAACTCTTGGGCTTTTGGCTTCTAAGACATCCACTACAATCACATTTTCTAAATAATAAATAAAAAACAAAAACATATAGCGATGACGAAAACATTTTTAACTTTATCTGTATTGTTCACTTAAAGGTTTGCGCCCATACATTTATCAAACACAAGGAAAAGCATAAACCTATCAAAGGATTTAATTTGAAAAGACAAATCGAAGTAGATATCCATTGATTTCCTTGAATTCTATTCCATTGTATTTTTGTTTAATCACACAACGTGCAAATTAAGTGAGCAGCGAGAAAAAAAATGATCCGCAGCAGCTCTCGTGATTCATTTTGTTCCGGATGGCAGTGTTTTATTACAATACATAAATTAATCGACACGGTAAAGTTGTATGTTGTACAAATATTTTATGACTATCCATTAAAAATTTATATCTCAGTCCTGAGAGAATCAGCTGACGTATTTTTGCAGAAGCTTATATTTTCTACAAAATGGATGCACAATATTGAATGGAATTCATTTTAAATCTTTTCTGACAACTCATCACAAATATTTAGTACTGTTAGTTAAATATAAAAAAATGAAATAAAAATATTATGAGAACTTTACTATTAGCAAATCCCCTGTAAAACGACTAAAATGAATGATTTTTCATTATATTACCTCCATGAAAAGTATCTATACAAAATATGTATCGTAACGAGGCAGCTGAGCATAATTTTTTTTATTGCATATATATCTTCAATAATTGTACAGTTTATACAAATAGAAATTTATTAATAAAAAATAATTCAAAAGTTATACAGCATATTTCTTGTTATTAATCAATACTGTTGCATAAGTTAAATCATTAAAACAAGATTTTTCAAAAACTAATAATACATTAGAGGTAAAATAATAAAGTAATCACCTCAGAAATCTATGTATACGCGATCCTTAAAGAAATTTGAACCTATATAAAAAGCTTAGTATAATAAATACGTTAACGAATATTGTAGAAAATATTTATAAAATAAAATTAATTATATTTGGATATTAATCCATAAAGGCACAAAGTTTAACACGGGACAATGCATGCATTAATGCAGCTTGCAAGTATGCCCCTATATATAGCCACATAGCTCACATTTCGTTTAAGCTATCTCTAAAATATATTTTTGGTGTATCAGGTGGCTTCCCCGGTTCTTTTTTCGCCACAAAGGCTCCGATAATTTTTTTCACGTCCAAGCTTACAAGCTTTTTTATTAATCTAAAAAAGTGGAACAGATGGATCTATACAAACTCAAATACACGGATCTCCGCTATATTTTTCCTCATATCCAATCCCCCTTTCGCTTCGATACAGCAATCATAGCATCATACCACTATAATAACCTCGCACTTATCATTATTAATAATAACAATTATGTAAGGCTTTTTCAATGATTCTTTTTTTTTCCTTTGCGCACACGCACCTACGTCATCGTCAACTATAACGCGAGACTCTCGCGCGGTTCTCGCGCCATCCGATCGATCGTATATCTGTACACATACCCAATATACGAGCGATCGAAATCTGCGTGAGCGTCAACTTCGAGGAGGGTATCCCCATATATATAAAATAAGCTATGGACAAGAGAGAATCGAACGAGAGAAAAAGAGAGGGGAAAAATATATAGATTGGGGAAACGTTCGCACGCATATATTACGCGATATATATATTTTGCTCGTCTCTTTTAATTGGTGGGCAAATATGGTGCGGAACATTTTTCTGGTTCCCCGCGCGAGGCTTGTCGAAAAAAAAGGACGCCCACTCGAGCAGTTGAGAGAGAAAAAAATTGCGCGCCGCAGTGTAGTATTAATGTTTACTCCTTATCGCGATAAATTTCGCTTTCCATCTCCTTTGGGCAAAGTCATGGACGTTCAAAGCCTGATTCTCTTTTATTTCTTTTTGCCTTCTTTAAATTTGGAACGAGAGTCAAAGACTCGCCGATAATTACGAGCTTAAAAACTCTGATAATTTTTATTAGAAAAAAGGGAGTTGGTTTATGGGATTAGATGAAAAAATAAAACAGGATAAGTATTTTGAAATTATAAAATTTGGTATTTGCAATTTTGAAAGGTCAGATTTAGAGTTTATGATCATTTGAAAATTTTCGTCCATGTGCTTGTTTGTTTTATATAATTTACTGTTTTTGCAGGCAGGTTAATTTACAAAAAGAATGTTGTAAGGCTGTATTGGAAAAATAAATTTAAAAATTGTACAAGTAAATGTCTAAAAAATAAATTGAACATATCACTTGTTACATTACAAAGTTCATTTGCTGTTGATTCTTGATAAATTGCATTTCGTTGTTTATTCCTCCTGCTTTCCTTTGTTCCCTTCAAAGCTGACACATTCAATATTTGAAATAGATAAGCATATACAGAATAGTATATAAGTTTATTTAAAAACCTAATTTATATCTATCATTCTTTTAAAATTGATTACTACCGAACAAAGTTCTACACAGCGTAGAACAGGAAAGAGCCGTCACACGTTGCTGGCTAATATATCAATAATTTCTCTCGATCGTAAACACGATTTTTTCATTTAATTTTTATCAGATTGGCACGTATGTACCTGTAATTGTCCTCTAAAGCTCCTTTAATAATTCCAAAACTGAAAGTGATATGAGACCTTATGAATTTAATCGTCGAGGCATGAAGTCACAATTCGAAATAGCCTCTGCGATATAGCATGACGTTATGAAAGAGTACACACAATAGAAATGTAATTCTTTATGATTTTTTTCTTTATTACTGAACTAGTAAAAAAAAACAATGAGTAAGTTGAATAAGGTAGTGCTTATAAAAAATATAACTATATGTATAAAGAAACTTTGAATTTAGAATCTGCACATATAATAGATATATTTATCGTCTATAAATGCATGCGAAAATATCAGTTTTCGAAGCATTTTCGTATATAATGTCCTAATTACTCTGCGTATTTTTAAAAATAATAATATGTTTTTAAAACATTTAAGACTTTTGAGTTTTAAGCGAAACTAAAGAGCAAAGAATAACGAAACTCAGATCTTCAGTCCAGCAACATTATCAATATATTTTCTAAGTAAAAAACACTGCATCGAAAATTTTCAATTGATAAATCGTCAAGTACAATCACCGCTAAAATAAAAGCCTGCCATTTTTCATCGATCCAACATAAACAACAAAATATTGTTTTGGCTACATAAAACTCAACCGAACACAAAGCCAAAAAAATACCATCTACCCTACCTAAATAAAACACCACACTTCAAATAAACCGCTTCAGAGTCATATATTTCACGTCAAAATCCGTCATTTATTAATACCCAATTATTAAAAAAAAAAGGTGATCGCTCATGCATAACCAATACCATATATACAAAGATTTTTTGTTCGGGTATATAGTTTCAGGCATCCAATCAATCAATCAATCAACATGCGCACATCATATATCTCGAATATGCGCTGTCCCTATATACGCGTTCAAGTCTCTCTATATTCCCTGTCTCTCTCGCGCGCGCTAAGTTATTTGACGGCTAATAATATTGATTCGGTCATCGCGTGAAAATCATTTTTATCGCACACGTGGTGTGTGCGCGCGCGCGCTTCACGTACACACATCGCCTTTTAGACACATCGACGTCTATAATAGCAACAATTTTCAATAAAACCATATCCTCACGTCATCGATATAGAATATTTTCTGAAAAAAGTTCTCAAAGCCAAGGTGCACCTGAGAGAACCGAAACGAAAACGTTTCGGGTGTAGGATAGAAGAAGGGGTCGAGAACCGCGAGAGACAGAATGAAAAAAGGAGCAGAGTGGCACAACGCGATGAGCGCGTAGAAAAAAACTTTATATATATATACATGCAGCACAGAAAACAGTTTGTGTGGCGCACGAGTCCGAGCTTCGATGCCAATAATTCGACACTTGCCGCCGCCGTCGTTTTCTCATTCTTTTTCGTCACTCTATTTATATCCGTTCGCTCGATTTGCGAAGTATACAAATACTCGGGGGGAGCTTCCAAGGTAGTACAAATTTTCGAGTTTTTCTCGATATTGTTGAGCGGGAGGTTCGGAAATGTTTGCTGCGGACCGCCTAAGAAACATTCGAGTTTCTTAAAAAGGAGAAAAAAATAGAATAACATTTGATAGGTCTATTTGTTTCGTGTAAGAAAATATTTGATGATGTATTGGATAAACTAATCAGCTGATGTATGGATGTAATAATTTTCGTAAATTTTCCACACGATTCTCTGGTAATAGGGCTTAACGAGGTTTTAACCTTGTTTGTAGTCATTTTCTAAAATAATAATTGGTTCATACTCGAATGATCAATAACAATGGTATGCAATACCACTTCTCAACTATAGGAAATTAAGGAATCGACTTTTCAAAATTCAAGGTTTCTACGTCATGCGTGGGAATCGATTTACCGTAAAAATGTTATTTCCTTCTCCAGGTTTATCGACTATTATTCTGCATACATAAGTGGTATTCCTTTTTTAAAGTACTTGTAGTTTCGGTTGTTTTCAAATGTAACAAAATAACACTTATTTACTGAGTCTTTCGCAACATTGGTATGACATCATTTTTATCAGAGAATCAATAAATTAGTTCTTAATTTTTTAATTTATGTATATAGGTAATAGTTATATTTTTTGAATTCACAAAAGTCATAATAAAGTTGCGGATCATGGAGCAGTGTATATATGAACACACTCAAGTTGTTTAAAAAAAAATACACGAGCAAAGAAGTCTCATTAATATTGTAATGCAATAAATAAGCTCCGAAGTTTAAATATTGACAATATTGCAATTCTTACTTGTTACACAAGTAGCAATGAGTTTAATCTGCAAAAATTATCTGCATGTGCATACAAAAGCTCAATGATCACATATTTTTTTTGTAAAAGAATTAGCATTTCTTAGAATATTCTAAATAAATTTAATTATAATTTAAACATAATTTTGATATTTATCGTTATTTCGAATATTTGAAACGTAATAATCAAAATGAAGAAACAGTTTTCAAAGAATTTCGAAATTCTTATAGATTTAAAATATGTTTTGACAGTTGTCTAAATTATTTATGACAGATACACTGATTAATCAGGAATCTTTGCTTCACTTTAGATGGGTTGAACGTGTGACACACACTTCGCAACAAAAAATAAAGTTAACGCGTACAATAGTAGCCATGTAATTGCTCATTCGTCACTGCACTAACGGGTAAAAAAGTCACGCAAGCGTGAAATTTACTTCTTTTTACTCTCAGGAATGAATATACTGTATCCAATTGCAAAACATCATAATCACTATAATTTCATCGGTCTAAACATGCGGTTATGTCAAGCCCGTTCACCGTCTCGCTGATGCCTCTCGCAGAGGAACTCGAGAAATTTGTAGACGATTAGCGTTTCTTGCTCTGACGAAATCTTAACGCAAATATAAGTCAAAATTATAAAACAGCTTAAAATTGCTTAAATAGACATAAAGACGAGTGCATGATTTTTTTTTCGCAATTGTGATAAAAATTTCAAATTTTATCAAGTATTCCGTGTTAAGAATTGCATGGCTGTACTTTATGAGAAAAGTGTCGTAGTAAATAGAAAAACGGATTTTGTATAAATTGAATAATCGTGCAGATCTTGAAAATTCTGAGCACGTGACGAACATGTGACAGTGCATCTAGACAGACAACAAAAGGAAGTCTTTTTGTGAAAAGTTTATGACGAGTGATGAATAATGAATTATGTATGAAGAATCGTGTGCGCTAAAAGTTCTGGGCTGATTTCTACGTAGGAGAAACGTGGACTTTTCAAACGCGCAATTCGGTGTCGCATAAAGCAGTTTTTTTTACTAAGAATTGATAAATTATTGGAGATTATAGATACATTCCACTAATGAGATTGTATGAATATAAGTATTTAACGGCACTAGTCCTATTTAATCATGATTAATGATGAACTATACAGCTTTTACACTATAATCTATTTCGGGTGATGGGATAGACTTTCCAAAAGTCGAAAGATATAGAAAAAATTTATTGATTATTTTAATCGACGTTTAGTTATCGAGTTCGCGGCGATGATATCCGGTATGCTACCGGATCGATGATGAGGTAAAGTTTTTGAAAATAATGAAGAAAAATTTCCAAGTCAATGGTTGAGCAAAAAATTCATTATAATTAAAATGAATAATAATATCGATTTCTTCGATGTTTAGGTGTTACAGATTAAATATCATCTCATCACATTTGAAGAATCGCAAATTGTATGTAATGTTTATGTAAAACGTAATTGGGATGTAATGAATTCCAATCAGCATTTGAGTATTCCGATTATGACGATAAACTACAATACGGGTTATATAAAAAAAATTCAAGCAATGCGTTACCTACGTAAATATTGAAATTTTAATTTTTATTACAATTTTTATTGATTAAATTTAGTTTTGTTAAAAAAAAAATAAAATTTAATCAGGTAATGAAATTTTTCGGTTACTTATCCATGAAAGAAAAGCGTGTTTTATGTATTAGGTGTACAACTTTGCTTCCGCCGTTTTTCGATAGATGGCTGCAGCGGTAAGTGCCGGTTGAAATAGGCAGGTCAAAAATTTCATACAGTAAGCTTGGACATCTGTCAACATAACGATAGCGCCGTACTCTCCAGACATTGCTCCTTCCGACTACCATTTGTTCCGATCGATGGCACATGGCCTAGCTGAGCAGCATTTCCATTCTTATGAAGAAGTCAAAGAATGGATCGATTTGTGGATCGCCTCAAAAGACGCATCGTTTTTTCGAGATGGTATCCGACAATTGCCCGAAAGATGGCAAAAAGTAGTGGCTAGTGACGGACAGTACTTTGAATCATAAACAGCTAATCACTTTTTCAGAATAAAGCCTCAAATTTTCGAAAAAATCGGCGGAAGCAAAGTTGTGCACCTAATACAATTAAATTTGCTAATTTTTTAAATCCGCGATTAGTTTGATGTCCTCAATTGGAAAAAAAGGAATGTAGTCTGAGCGACGTAAATTAAGTAAGGAATTTTCACACAGCATAGAGCAGCTTTCACTTGTAATCGTTGAATGATGACCGAACTAATCCGAAAATAGATTTTTGGTCATTTATTGTGAGAAAGGATTTATACTAAAGTATTTTATAACTTAAAAATTGATTAAGAATATTGTTTTTCTTTGATATTTCAAAAAAATTTTAACTACCTAGTTACCAAAGAAAAAAATGTGTTTTTTAAAAAAAGCCTGTTAATAGGTTTTAATAGAAATTGAATATAATATTATGTACAATGAAATATTTTATAACTGCTATACTCGTATAGCAGCTTGTACGATAAATTGACGTTTACAGGAAACGCGTTAAAGTGTTTAACATAATTATTAAAAAATTATCGTGATATTAATAATCATGTAATAATCAAATACTAATTCAATTCATTCTGACTCTAATTGTACAAATACACAGGAGTTGAATAAAATAAAATGACTCGCTTTATATAATGCTGAAGTCATCATTGGAAATAAGATAGAGGCATTTTGAATCCTGAATACATTCACTCCGCGTCGTATCAAAGTTATTTTAATTTTTTGGGGATAAAAATACAGTTACTTTAAAGCCATTCCAGCTTTTAACACGCCCATATATTAATGTCAATAGCATTTAATTAATAACAATGCACTATGTATGTTATCTTTGCTCTCTAATCCCCATTGATAAGAGAAAAATATTTATTTATGACTATATAAGAAAGAAGTCCAACTGAATAAAACGCTAATATTTATTTTCGTGAATTAGTGAGTGCAATCGAAAGCAATACAAATATTATTTTTTTCTTACAAAAATAACGAGCATTAAACAGTGCCTTGAAAGTTCAGAAAAAGTTTTGTATCTTTATCGAATTATATTGTACTACAAACGAAATGAGAACGTTTAAAACTGTTATAGTGAAAAATGATTTTTATATTGGTGAACTTATTTTATATATGCTTTATGATTTTTAGCAATATTTTTTCCGTTCGAATCTCGGAAAATTTACTGCTATTTCTGTGAATCTTTAAATAGATGTAACTTTTCAAAAGCATTTAAACAAAAGAAAAAGCATAAAGATAAAAAATTAAAGATTATTTCAAAGCCTTTAGAAATCTTTATTAATATTATAAATTTAACCCGTTAGTGATTTTAACGCAATCATATTGCAATTAAAATAATTTGTTAAGTAGACTGTTCAAAAACTTTTTATAAATATATTATCAAGTAAACAAATACTATTATGATTTTAAAAAAGTCTTCACCTTCTTTCGTGAAAGGAAAGTCAGTGATGTTTAAATTGTAAACCCAAATAAAATTGCTCAGATACTTATTAATAAATGTTTTCACAAGAATTTTTTTAAATAAAGAATCAAAACTTTTATTTTTCCTTCAAGTTTAATTTTTCTTATAAATATTATAAAGGCTAGAATAAATTAAAATAATGGGCTATAAATTAGTATTTATAAATAATTTATAAATGTAATAGAATACTTCTTCTATATACAGCTACGTATATACGACTATGTAAAATAATTAATCACGAACATCTCCATTCATACCTAAACGTATGTAAATACGATTGTCTACGTATAAAATTAATCGAATCATCATATTCATCAGAAATTCAGTTAAATTTATTTGGAACCAATGCATAATTTCTTGGAATCAGTATACCCGGTCAATGACTATCGTTATACGTCATCTTAACACCTAAACTAAGATTAGATCTGCAGAGGAATTGCAATATTTGAGAGACTTAAGGGAATACCAGTGTGTTTATTATAGATGGAATCGCGCGGAAGTCGGCAAAAGATACGATTTGAATTATTTTGGGATTCACGCGTGGACACTTAAAATATTACTAATCAATCCATATTATGTTTCTTAAATTAAGAAATTCATTTATTAAGTTCTCAGCTATTCATACAGTTCGTAACACTATATTAAGATCGTTTAAGATAAAAATCTGCTTTTTTCTTACAGATTTCCATAATTTTTTATTTGTTTCCGTAGTGTCGACTTTATTTGATACCTATAGATTTATGCACATACTTATTGTATGATCATTAAAAAGAAAGTTGCCAGCTCAAGAATGATTCAAATATAGTAACGTAAGAATCATGAAATATAAGAAGTAGATTTTTTATTGGTCATTTAGATTAAACAAGTAGTAAAGGCCAAGTGGTAGTCAGCCGTACATCGATATACATATATATATATAAGATAATTTATTGTACACTTTAATAACGAATTTTATACGCATGTACACCAAGTGCAAATTTAATCTAAACAATTGAATTTTTCTTGTAATCTTTCATGTAATATAAAGTTTTGATAAGGACACGTCAATTGTTTGCTGGATGAGGATAATAATAATTTGTGTTTTTCCAAATCCTGTTCTTTGCTAGGTAGTCAATATTTTGTTGTAAACTTTGGTGAGTGTATGAGCGTGAGTAATGGTCAAAGTTAGCGGCATCACATGCTATTTACTATATTGTTCGATAAGAATATCAAATCAAAATACGCACAGGTAAAAAACAAGATTATGCAATACAGAATTATGAATAACTTCAAGTGAAATCATTGAAATTATTTTTTTTTTTTCATTTTTTTTTCATGATAATAATAAACTATATTATTCGTGTTTTATGAACATTATAACCTATTGTTAAATTGGAAAAAGCTCTTTGAAGTTTAATGTTGAAAATAGTAAAACTTTATCATGCGGCACAAGTGCAAAAAGTTATATCATAATATGGATGTAATCTGCAGAGCGTGTCAAAGTCTGCCTTGAGGCCTGCTTTTTGTGCTTATAATACATTTATTGTTTATTCGCAAAAGTGTAGAAGCTGCTTTAACCACTGTATATATACGTAACCACTCACGCGACGAAAAGAGAAACTATAGAGTAGAATAGCTAATAGGAAAAGAAGGATAGATTGACTGGCAAAGCTTGCTGAATAGATACGCAAAATGCGTATTTCGACTCTCTGCGGCACATCCACACGAGAGCGAAAAAGAAAATGGTAAAGGTTAAGATGGGAAAGACGTGAAAAGGAGAAGAAGAAGACTGCGAAGGGTTAAAAAGGGAGAAAAATGAATGAGATAAAAATAATGAGAGGATAGACGAGGAAGATGCAGTGCAAAAAGACGTAGAAGAGAGAGAGAGAGAAGGAGACAAAAAGGAGTAAAACATCATATACTGCTGCAAAACGAAGAATTTAAAAGACACAATGAGGGAGAAAGAGTGGAAAAGAAAATAGATTAAAAAAATGAGAGTGATAAGGGCTGCAGAAGTGATAAAGTATTACGGTATAAGAGTGGGGCATGCGATACGAAACGGGCAAGCGAGAGAGATAGAGAAGAAGAGATAAAAAGAGCGAGAGAGAGAACGAGTGCTTTATCAATACATATAAACTGACTGGAGAGGGGGAAAAGCAGAGTGTATACACCTTTTCCATCGCTGGGCGCTCGCGTGTTTGAATAATATACGTGCGAGCTCTCGCTCACACACACACACACACACACATACACACACGAGTCGAGAAACCAGACCTCGGCAGCTATAAGCCACAGTCGCGCATGTATACCTACAGTTATAGAACCTCTTGCGAGCGAGCGAGACGACTAGTGGCCAGTGTGACATCACGCTTCATTGTTGGAGGTTTACGTCATTCCCCTCTTATATACGTATATATATATACAGTCCTCTACGTTTGTGTGCGTCCATGCGTGTGCGCCGTGAGTCCATGTGTTTGTGTGCCAGTGCCCAGTCAGTGTAGTGTTGGTGTGACCGCACTCCGCCGCGCTATATAGCGCAAAGAGCCACCGCAACGCGGCGTTGGAGGCACCCAGAAGAAGCAGCAGCAGCAGCGACTATAGCAGCGGTGCAAGATAGCAGGGGAAACAAGAGAGAAAAAAGAAGTCCAAGCGAGAGACAGAGCGACAGAGGCACAGCAGACATCAACGCCGAACGCAGTCCTCGCGCGCACTCCGATTCCGTCGGTCACAGAGCTAATACACCTATACGTGTATACAGACGCTTCATATATATATACTCTCAGTAGCTATATAGATCGTGCGCGAGCGCAGAGGAGGCACGAAAACATACGAGGCGATATTTTAGAAAGCGCAAAAATCATATTTCCTATAATGCGTCGCGGCGCGAGTGCAGCATTCACATGTATCTGCTGCTCTTACTGCGACGACGTGCGATTGCTGATGGAAGAAAAATCGCGATTCGAAGGGTGACACCTTGTAAATAATATACGTAAACACACAAATGTACGCTAAACTGTGATCGAATGCTTCGTTTTATCGGGTCCCAATGAGGATGTATTATTGCTTATACGTACGCGCGATGCATCGTTCCCTTTAAACCACTTTTGTCTCTACATCGAAAGAGAGCGAAAGAGAGAAGAGGATTTAATCACCGATCGCAACGGTTTTTTATAAGTCCCAGTAGCGGAAAATGTGTAACGTAGGAGCGCGACCAAGCGTTTGTTTATCGTCGTACCAATGCATCAGCAGCAGTAGCAGCAACGCCGAAAGATCGACAGTTAGCAGAAGAAAAAGGCAGTAGAGAGAGAGAACGTATATATACAAACGTGAGCGCACGGAGGAGAGAGGAAGAAATTGTACAGGAATTGTTATAGCATAATCTTGTAAACTGTGGTGCACGGATATAAAAGTTCAGTGCGTATACATGTTATACGTGCTCTGAAGCGGAAGCCCCCCGGGATATTGAAGAGGAAAAGCAGGCACGTAGGCGAGTGACTTTTTTTATTATTATCATTATCATTTGTTATGCTTTCGTATGCACAGTTCATTTTTTTTTCATTTCCTTGGTGTGCGAAGTGAATTTTCTTAACTATTCGTGTTTATACAGTAAACAAAAACAACTCTGGGTTTGACGTTTCTTGTTTATCTATGGAGGTGAGAAAAGTTGTTCTAAATATGTTGTGGTCCGATGTTATTCAACATTGAAATTCGAAGCGAGAGCAACTTGAAGGGTAGAGACGCTGGATATGGCATGTAAAGGGGAAGGTCACATTTTTTTTTGTAACGTCTGTAAGGCCGGCGTAAAAAATTTACAAGTATGAATACTTTCATCGATTAATTTTTTAGTTCGATGGTTAATCTGCTTTGGTGCGATAAGTTTTTGTGTAGATTATCGGTAATATGCAAAATTGCATAATTCGGATGTGCTGCGATAGTTAGCGTAGGTTTGTTATATATTGTCAAGAAATCCGTTTATTAGGTTAGGGTACGAGAGAGTTGCGCTCATTACATAGTTGCGCTCTTGTACACTATAAATGGGCACGATTGTGTGTTATGAGCGGAAAATCACTGCTTTGATTGCATTAGTTAAAGACAAATTTATATGTTTTCATTGTTATTTTGTTTCGACTGCGGCGTACGGTGTTTTTTTTTTTAAAATTCATGCATATATACGCGATTCGACTAAAAATATAAGCTTCAAGAGTTTAAACGAATATTTTGATGGTTTCCAATAATAGATTATTCCAATAGCGATTATGTTGTAAACAATATTAACATTAGAATCAAACTACTAAAAATGAATGCTTTTTAAAGTTAATATGATGGGTATGAAGTTCTTATATTGAGTGCAATGAGCATATATCTCTTTAATCTAAGTACTAAGTGTTTATCAGATTAGATTTATCATTTTTTATGATTACACCTGTGATTTGAGTTATATGGAAAGTAAACAAGAAACTATGATTTTTGCGTATAGCTTCATCTAAGATTTTCGTTTATAAATTTTTTTTTTATAATTCTATAATAACTTCCACATTGCGAATATTGCGAAAATAAAATAGTCAGGGGTATAATTTCTTTTCATCAAAAAGAGAAAAGTAATCCTTAAAAATTGGAATATTCATGCTAGTTTACAGAGCCATAAAATCTTATTCACTCGCATAATTTTTCCTTCGCATTATCTCTTAAAAAAAACTTACTTTATCCACACCTACTCAGGAATGTCTGATTTAATTCCCTCAAGCACAACTACTTCTTCATATCAAATAAAAATATTGTGCAATAAATAACTAAGAGTTGAGAGATTATGAATAACAAAATCATAATCTGTCATGTATAAAGGTTATGTTCGCTCTCTCCGAAAAATTTTGAAGTGTATCCTCTAATGAAATTCTAACAGGAAACTTTCAATTCGCGCTCACTATTAAACACATACTCACAAACACTCGTCAAACTCCTGCGGACTACGTAATAACGTTATTTATCATCTATTATAAGTACTATATACACTACCGAAAAAAAGAGCGAACGCTGGGCGAGAGTAGATATTTTGACCTTTCGCGCGCCCCCGTCACTCCAAGACCTCATACATGAGGCAAATCTGCGAGCGAAGGACACAGGGAAAGAGAAACGTAACTAGGACAATTGAATTCACCACCTCTCTTTTTATCTATCTTTCACTTTGTCTAATCCGCACCTAAAAATGCGCACACCGTCGCGAATTAGCCGCGAATTCGCGATCCCTTTTCTGCTAGCCAATGCTTAACTGCGCATGAGTTAAAAAAAGACGAGAGTAATAAGAACACAAAAAGGAAGACGGGAAATGCGCTTTCGGTGTCGTCTGCCCCGTGATGATGTCGTATAGCCATCGATACCTACTACGTATGTGTTCCTCTCGGTCGATGTAAGTATATACATAACATTTGGGCTCGCGCTCGCGCTTGCCGAGCGGCGACGCGCGCTCTTTCTCTCATTTTAAATATAACGGTGTATAAATAAGTATGAGCAATAGCGGGAGTACGCGAGGCTGTCTCTCGCACACCGCGGCTCTCTTTCTCTCTCTTCTTTGGAGCAAAGAGAGAAAAGTCGTGGAGAGATAAAAAGAGCGATAGATTGTGAGAGAGAGGGAGAAGAGAAGAGAAAAGAAACGGAGAGAGAGAGAGAGAGAGAGAGAGACAGAGAGAGAAGAGTAGGGAAGAGGTAGGTAGAGTGGAGGGAAGAGATAGTGGATGAGGAGGCATGCTCCGGTGGATGCCCCCCAGGCCTTGATACATCGTTTTCTGGAATACGATGACCCTGGTAAGGCTGTTCGTCTCTTGCTGTCTCTCTACAGACTGAACTTATAGGAGAGAGCAGGAGCAGGTTGAGCTCACTTGGCTCTGGTCGGGTAGTTAGTCTGCAGTGGGACTCCGTGGGTGCACTTGCTGTTCTGCATTGTTGGTGCTCTTTTCATGTTGTTTGTTGTCAGATTTAAACTGGTGTTGATCAGTTGTTACTGGTCAGTTGTGGTTCAGAGGTAGTACAGGAAGAGACTTTGGGTGATCAAAGAATCCTGTTGGACCTTTTGTGTAGGTGGTTTTTTCATTATTTTGGAAAAATTATAGAAAAGTGATTTTTTAAGTGTAAAACAGTTATCGTCATTTATTGTGATTTAATAGTGATGGTACATCTAGTTTAATTGCTTTATTTAGGGTGTACATGTTGTAATTTCAAGCATTAATCAAAGAATATAATTGGTGATAGATCAAAATGCTCTGACAATAACAGCAGAATAGTGAATAGCCTTATTATGGTTGAATACCAAATTATTATTTATAGAATTCAGTTACATAAAATTGTGAAAAAAAATTTTTCTACCCCAATTATTTTTTGTTTAATCTGTTTTAGTTTTTAGTTTAGTTTTGCTTCATACCTATTTAAAAACTGTGTGAAGATTTAGACTCTATCTCATTCACTTTAATCATTTTTATTATTTGTACATTTCTTTCATCAACTTTCATAAATAATTTGGTAATATAAAATATATTCTTATTTAATTCTTCGATTGTATGTAAAGAATGTATATAAAATTTTTGATAAACGATTATTTATTTAGATAAATTAAACATTTATTTTTTCAAACAATTCTTTAAGTGCTCAGCAGTATATGTAACCTGTATAACATTTAATTTTACATCTTATGTGGTAACAGTATGAAAAGGTGTGTCGATGATGAACTTTTCAACGCTTACTCTACTGATTCTCCTGTCGAAATTTATGTTGTTGAGTAGTAAGAGTTGCATTACTGGATGGTGTTCAAGTATTTAAAGTACGCTCGACAAGTATTATGTCAGTGGGTTCGATGATTGCTTTGAATGTTATCTATATGATTTTATAAAAGTTTTTGAAATATTACATTAGTTAAGAATTTTCATTTCATTTAAAAATATTTATAAACAGCTTTAGTTTTATAAACCTGTGTTAGTTCCTAAAAAATATATACAATTTACTATGATGTGAAAGGATACGTATCTTACATGATTCATCTGATATATCAGCTCTTTATTTAAGGATTATTTATATAAGAAATATTAATTTTAATTCTTATTTAGAAATTTACAATAAGGCTTTTTTATCCCTTTTTCCATACTTAAATATAATACTAATACAATGTATTATAATAAGCTTACATTTAACTATACCAATAATAATACATAAATTTTGCAATGATTATTTTAAAGAAAGCTTATTTATCTTCTCCGCAGAAACTAATTATGTGCACATTCTATGCAAGAGTGAAAGTAATTTTGTCATCATCTGTAAGATACATCACTAATTTTCATTTCAGTATTTTATTTGAAAGGCTTGGGAAGCCAACTTTCATCCATCTGCTCTTTTTGCTATACAATTAAAGAGATAGTTTCTTGTTTCCAAATTATTTAAAGATTCCAAAGTTTAGAATTTTCATGTCAAGGGCTTCATGTTAGTGCAATAAATTTTCGTATGGCTTAATAATTCAAATTCATGTATTTCTTGTTCAGAATTAAGAGAGAAGACCTTCAACAATTTGCAGCTGCTCATTTGAAGAGCATCGTAGTTCATTGTCGTTACAAAATACAGAGAAATGGATATAAAAATGGATATTAGATACAACTCAAAATTGGAAGTACGTTTAAAATAGATATTTGGCTTTCTTGGCTTTGATATCTGCTTTTAGCACAATGAATACGTATACGCTTCTGCAAAAGTTTATTGACTTTGCTGTCTGGGATGAATGTGAAATACCATAATTATTCCGGCACTACCTCGTGTTACACAGTCATTTAAAATTATTAATTTGTAAACATTATACTTTGAAAAAATGTTGCTCAATTGATTTGTTGAAAAAAAAAAATAACGTTAGTTAAATACCGAACTGACTTTGATTTATTGACTTATTTAATTATTTAAGAAATGAGACACGCAATAATTTAAATGAATACAATGCATTTTAAATTAGTGTGAAGGGAAACGCGACGAAATTTCACGTTCCATTACGATAAATTTGAGATTACTGTACACCGAGATTATTCGCTTTAAATATAAATATATTTCTTTTAGTTATTATAATATTACATATCAGAAATACATACAATACCGAAATTTCGTATAATAGTGGGTAAAAAATAAGTAATTCTATTTTGTTTCAAAAAAGCTTTCTTTTTTCCTTTTGGAGTTGACGTGCTCAGTTATATTTGGCAGTGATGTTACTTTTGGCATGTATTTAAATATATTTCCATTTTTTAATTTTATGCTTTGCTTGGCGATTTACTGGCTACTTGTAGAGTATCAAATTTAGATACGCAAATTATTCTTTATTTATAAAATTACGTATTTGTTCAAAATTTTTACTATGATATTTCATAATCAAACTCCTTATACATTATCTTTTTGATTAGAATCAAACACTAATCTGTTAATGATTGACAAGTATATAGAATAAAACGAACTTATAATCAAGTATTTTGATAAGTATAATGATCCACTATTAATTTATTGAAAATTGTAGTACTTTATTTTAGCTATTAGAATTCAAGAATATGAAGTTATTAATGTTATAAATTAATAATTTATTTTTGAATTACATTTTTTACGTAAATGTAACCCTATTTTTCCTATGCATGACAGCTTTAACATTTTTAAAAGTATATTATTCAAGAGCCATTTTCCATATTAGTTTCTATTTTAATTGAACACATTCAACAGTAAAAATAAGTAAAGTATCTTTTACACACAATTATACAATTTGAAAACGGAGTTTTACATAAATTATAGTTGATCGTTAAAATTAATGGAAATTGATGTTAAATCAAATCAAGTATATTTTTCTTGTACAAAGTAAGATTATTACATCATTCTCGTGTTGTTTCTTCTCTCGTTCTGAAGAAGCAAGCTAAAAAGGTTTCTTTCATCGTTTTGCTCCTCCGCTTCCTTATCAGTTCACTTGTTGTATCTTAATGACGTTGTTTATTGCTATTAAAACATTTAACCTGAGCTTATATTCAAAGTAATCTACATCAATTCATGCTGTAATTTGAAGTTTTTACTTTAAAATTTTACGAAAACTTCTTAATTAACTTGTTTAAACTTGTAAGAGTGCAGTACAGGCACGAGAAATATATTTGAGAGTCTACTTTGTTTGTTTTCGTTCACTTCGAGTAGATAAAATAGCAATTAATGTTTTTTTTACAACTTTTTTACATAAGTTTTTAGAAGATATTCAAGAATTCAAATAAACAATCGAAATCTAGCCATTGCTTGTACGATCTAACGCGATAACAAACATAAATGTTAACTTTTTGATAAAAAAAAATGTATTGTGTGGCGAGCAATTAAAAATACGGCGTTTGATTTCACTTGCTAAAATACCAGAATCACAATTGACACTAAGCAAAAGGAATATTTACATTTGTGTGTAGTTAGTAAAGCAAAGATAATAAAATAATCTGAATTCAGCTTGCTGTTTAATTGTATGTGTGGATTGTAATCTGGAATTTGTTATATTCTTGGAAATTTTTTTTATAATTTGCATACAAAAGTTGCACGAATTACACTGATTTATATATACACTGTGAAAGATTTTATGTAAATATTTGAATACATATACTTATAAATTTTTAGTTTCCAAATATTCTTATTTAATTTGTAAATAGATAAAATGGATTAAAGTAAACGGAAATAATTCATTCTGATGTGCATCGTACGATTCAATAAGGACAAGATAACTATATATACCACATAAAGTTGTAGATTAATGAGCATGTCAAAAAGACTTTCAAATTCACGTTAAAATAAACGAAGTATCGAATTTTAAGTAACATTTATGTGAAGAAATAAATAATGTATCGTCAAAATAAATTTTGAATAAAAAACTCTGTAAAACATCTTCATTGTTTCATTACAACAACTTAGTATGTATAAATGCACATACGGGGCTCCCTCGACACTCGCTTAATATTCCCGACCAAGATAAACCTCTTTAATCTTTCTAATGTACAGACACTATATACTTGTACATGCGAAGCTATTGATTTTATATGCTTGAGTTCACTCGGTGTTTTGCTATAATGATGTCAGTGCAGTGCAGGCCTATTATTTTCAAGATTGCTTTACATTGGCTCTCTTGTTCTTTCTTTATTCTCTTATCGATTTTTTTTATTTACGAATTCACCGTTATGCCATTGCCTCATCGTTTAAAATACAATTCGCTTTATTTTTACGGTTGACATTCTCTACTGCCTTTTTATTATTTCAATGGCATCGGTTATCTACTAAAAATATAATTGATATGTCTCTTGCGCAAATATTTGTTGACTTATTGTTCAAACGCCATTCGTATGCAGCTTTTTTTTTTAAATGTACATAGTAATTATAGTTTGTGATTTTCGTTTCTTTCAGCCGTAGTTTACTTTATTGGTATCGTACGCTTTTTTAATGATTACCATTTATGCTTATATATAGTGAATATAATGAATAATATAATTACATATAATACAAATAACAATTTAATTAACATTAAAAAATTAGAAGATGATCTTAACAATCTTGTGTTAAAAATTTTAAAAAATTGTACCGTGGTTACCAAAGTTAAATTCTTTTCTAATTTCGTAAGAAAAAACAAAATGCCTCAGAATTCCGCAGCCAGTCCTCTTTTACGGAAATTTTCGCGATTTCGCATATCCACATCAGGTCGTTATTTTTAACTTTTCAAGCACAGCAGGAAATGTGTGTACTCGTGCCTTTAATCACGTGCGACGAATATTGCCATTTGTTTTACAGGCTAGTGACGAAGTACAGCGCCGACGGGCGAGTTTAGCTGCTTAAAGATGCCGCATCTCACCGAGTCCCCGCTACAGATCAACAAGGAAACCAGCACAATGTTCAAGGAGCTATTCATATTCGCTACAGAGCTGGCGTGCTTGTACAAGCAGGGGTGAGTTTATGCTTTGAATCATTCTACATATATGGTAATTTTATAATTTTTTATCGAGGTCGTTCCCGTTAGCGTTTATTTTTTTCTCATATATACGCCCGAGTTTTATCGGCAAAAGTTTTTGCGTTTGTGCACGCGGATGTAGTTGCTCGTTGATCTCATTTTTGCGTGCTGTATGGATTCTCTGATCGATTATGAAAGTTTGATTAGTTTGGAGGGATAATTGTGTATGCACTTGCTCCTATAATTATTTTTGTGCATGTAAATTATGGATTCAGATTGCATACACTGGATTTGTTGTTAGTTTTCACCTTTTTAATTTATTATTCATTTACATTACAATAAATGATTACTTATACACAGACACGCTTAGGTCATCGATATAAACTTTTCAAAATATTACGTATCATTTGAACTAAATCTTACACTTGACACGAAAACTTTTGCTCCATTAGTTTAGCTGACATGTAAAAACACACCTGTTAATTTTTAACAGAGTTTAGTATCTAATTTAAAAATTAATAACTTTATAATAAATTCGATTTTACGTAAGCTTTAATGGAATATGCCTGTATCATCGTTATAAATAGTTCGAAGAAAATATCGTAAAATTTGCTGAACTATTTATATACTAATAACATTTTTGCTTGTGTCCAGAAGAATAATGATTTTGACTAACATTATATTTACACTTTTCGAAGGATTTTAAAAAATTTCTAGATTAAAATAAATAGATAGTTTTTAAAATATTTCAAACACTTAAAATTTAAAATATTTGAATATATGTTTTCATTCATTTTGTTATATAGTTGCAGCTGAATTACGTTTTTTCTCGAATTAAAACATGTACATAAAATATCCAATTTCATACAAAATATCTTTCGTGTGCTGAGTTGTGAAAGAGAATTTTTTGATTGGAAAAATTGTAATTTATACAAATGAAAAACTTTTGTGTTGTCTGTTATGTTACAATTTTCGTGTATTATAAACAATTATATTCCAATAATTATTTGTATTTGCACACATAAACGGTATAATTGAATACTACTTTTAAAATAAATAATTATTTATATTTCATTGTATGGCAAAGTAATTATTTAAATTCCTTGTAAACTATTGTAAATACAAATTTTGATCCCTCCTTTACAATAAATATTAATATATTAGATGGAACATAAAATACATTTAAATTGCAATGTCCAAAGTCTATTATTAATACCTATACATTGAGAAACAAATTTTCTTTAACAGATAGTTCAAATTAATGTAAACAAATTGGTTT
This sequence comes from Megastigmus stigmatizans, assembly GCA_900490015.1. NCBI lineage: Eukaryota > Metazoa > Arthropoda > Insecta > Hymenoptera > Megastigmidae > Megastigmus > Megastigmus stigmatizans. Next base: position 4,202 of record UELV01179169.1, on the reverse strand, counting down.
TTGTACATCCTAGGTGTCCCCTACCTTTCAAATACAGGCCAATATGCTTTCTCATCTGAGCAGAGTTTCTCGTTCTCTCTGTTGCAGGCGAGGAGCCTCAGTGCATCAAACATGAATGAAGTGTATCTTAACCATGTTCAAGCGTGGATTGTTTTATATCCCTGTAAAAGGATTTGATATTCGAAAGTACGTTTTTTTTTAGATCATTTAAAAATTAATTTGATATTTTTTTAGTCGTCGTATAGTTTTTCTTTTTTTATGGCTATTTCTTTGGTGCTGCATAGTATTCTTAAGTACACTTTTAGAGTTTCACATTCACGTAAAATATCAAATCCTATTTTATAATTATTTGGGTGTTTGCATGATATTTACAGAAATTTATTTTATTTTATTGTTTGTATGTGCACAATATCTTTGTTGGGGTCCTTATAAGTGTTTTAAATTTCATACTTGAGCAATTGTATTTAAGATTTAGATTGTAAAATGTGTAATAGAGGCTTTATGTGAATATTTAAACATGATGTCATAGAATAGTTAGATGATAATCTTTTCTAAATTATTCACTTTCAAATGTGATTGATAGAAGGATCGTATTAGACTGCAGAAAACGTTCTCAAAGTTATATTTTTTATAGAGAATAAAAACGCATTCTGCTCTCTAAAGCAATCTTTATTAAAATACCTGCTTTTAATAGGCTATTAATGTCTTTAGGTCGACACATAAGTTGTGGCCACTACTTTTTTGTTAACTTTTTTATTCTTCTTCTTAATCCTGTAGTGGAAATGATGTGTGGGATGGATAATTTAAAAATTAGTATTAATCATAATATTAGTTTTTAATATAAAAATCCTCAATTGGCTATAATAATAAATAAATGACATTCAATTTATGAAAGTGGCTGCTGTAGTAAATAGTAGACATTAATATTTTGATTATTGCAGTTAGAGATGTTTTATTAGGCTTCCATAGTAAAGTAGTTAAAGCTTAAAATGCGATTTGGTTGCTTATTTCGTATTAAATTCTAAAAACTAATCACAGCTTTGTTTAAGATTTTCTAGAACTTAAATTTACTACTGCAGTCAACTCATGTAAAATATGAAACTAGGAAGTACTGCCAACTTTTCTTAATTACTATATTCTATCATTACAATATCCAATTTTTACAGTTTATCGTTGTATTATCTTCAAATTAAAAGATGTAGAACATTAAAATTTTTGCCGCATCACTTCATAGTGGTGGTATTCTTTGAAGAATCCCGATGGATGATGTCACAAAAAAATTCTTAAATTGGCTATGGCTATAAAAAGAATTCTAAATAAGATAGTTTATGTTCTCTACCAATTTCTCTGATACTACGATAAGAAAAGTTGGATTCCTTCTTACTTTCAAGCTAACGAAAATGCTTCAGTCTCGTTCAGTATGTTTGGAAAAGTTTTAGAGAAGTTTTTATTTTATTTAGATATAAGTAAATTTAAAGAAATTAAGCAATATTTCTTTGTTTGCTGTTTTCAACTCACATATACCTAAATACTGAAACGGATGCAGTCAGAAAATTTATGATGTTTATATATACGCACAATTTGTATATAAGACTGAATGTGATTGGTGGCCAAAATTTAATGATCTTTTCATATCGCAGTCGTTAATTACTCATATAAATATTTAATTATAAGTTACACTAATACAAAATGTTGTTTCGCACTTTTCATTATCAAAAATCAGCAATATATTTGCTACACGAATATTACACTGGAGAAATAAGTTTCTTTACCAATAAACGATGTTTTATCTGTTTAAAACGATTGTTAACCATCGGAAATAAATTTCTTTTTCTGCTTCACAAATGAAGGTGACTCAATGTTTAAAAAAATAACGCTAATGCCAACAGGTGTAAAGAAACTGTTTAATTCTCAGTGCTATACTCGCCAATTCCATGTTTACCACTCTTTTATCCTGGCGTAATTGCATCATTAATTTCCTACTACCTCGTTTCTTTTTTTTTTTTTTTGTACAATCATCGATTTTTCCCTTATCCGTACGAAAAGCTATTTCTAATCCAGTATCTTTGTCTCTTCTCGTTTTAGAGTATCTGTTCCTATGAGCACTTCTTGCTCGTTACACTGTGATGGAAAGGACACTGGCAAGGCTGGCTCAAGTACGTTTCTATACATAATACATGGCCATGTCAAGTGTTAAGTTTGCGCGTGAAACATCGCCAAGCTTAAAATACTTGCACCTTCCCCTTTATTTCTCTAACCATAATTCTTCTTTTTTCTGTTTACTTTGGTTATGGCTGTGCAGAGAGGATGTCGTATGAGGTGTTCCTGGGAGGATCGTGTAATCCTACCACCTGGAGGACCGACATCGCTATCCCAACGTTACAGAGCCTCGGTATCACGTATTACAATCCTGTGAGTATAATAGGATGAAAATGACTAAATGTTTGTTGGTTATAAATCTTTAGGGACTTATGTACTTTATATTTTGATTCTTTGGTATTTCAATTGAATTGTTATTATTATACTTGGATAAATAAATCAGATTAGTATTAAGTTTGATGTATTCTTTGAAAGTTACTACTTGGTATTATGAGGTTATTTCTCGGCTCAATATGAAATATCTGAAATGAAAAGATGAAAGGAAGTGAGCAGGCAGAGATTTGAATTACGATTAAATGAAATGTCCTTCATTGAAATCTACATATGGGCAAAGCAAGTTTTGTCATTGGTTTAAAAAAAAAAGTTCCCATTTTTGTGCTACTTATATATAATAATTAATTGATTTTTCCTTGCTTTGATCGTGGTTGTCTATATAAATTAATGATATATCATATTGTTAATAAATAAAGTTCAACATTTTTAAAAACAAATTATCAAATACTCAATCGGAGCGTCAAACTGTCGACGATATAGAGTGACACAAGAAAATTACACTGAAGCATTTTTCCCAACGTGCGCTTGACGCAGGGTTAATGGAGTCATTCATTTTCATTTCAAAAAATTCGAACGATAAAGTCATCAGCATCAATGTTGTCTTGGAATTCGTGCTAAGTCAGTGAATTGGTGCGTCGATTATAACGTTTTTTTCAATAAGACTTGATTTATTGCAAAAAAAAATAACTTTAATTACTCCTGCTCACACGTTTAGGATTTCAGATAAAAATATATCAATAAATTTTAATTACTTTTGTGTTGATGATATTTTTTTTAACTTCCACATATAATATGATGGTATAGTGCAAGGATAACATTCAGTAATAAAGAATATGCTTTTCGAGGATGAACCACCTAATCTCAACTTCTAAAGATACATTGAAAATTTATCATAAAACTTTGCGGTTTAAATAAATGGTTCTTTCTTAAACCAAAAATCAAACAAGATTTCAATTCTGTATTCCCACTATAAAATCGCCTACGCACCAAAACGATAGCTTTGAAAATACGAAAAAAAAAAAACAAACAACCTAGAGATTGGATTTTTGATTGACAGCAAGTGTCACACTGGGGCCCGGAGCTCATAGCCCAGGAGTACGAGGCCAAGGAGACGGCGCGCGTACTGCTCTTCGTCATAGACGACAGGACGCGAAACTGCGCCGGTATTATCGAAGCTGCCGATTTGGCGGGCAGACGGCGCGACTCCCTCATCATCGTCATCCATCCATACAGGCAGGGTCAATCGATCCTCGGCGAGACAGTCTCGAACCAGTATGTTTGCACACTTTACCGTATCTATCGAAATAATACTGTGTATACGATTGCAAATGGAGAATGGAGCTAGTGTTTGATAGGAAAATTAGGATAATTTGGTATTACAAATTTGTTATAGTTATATATATTATGGGATGTTTTTACCGATGATCGTATTAATTTACTTTTTTGTTAGATCAATTTTCGAGTTTTATTGGTCTATTGAACTGATGATATAAATAGAGATAAGATGAAAATGTATTGATCAATCAATATTATGACTTTGCATATGAAAGATAAAATAGTTAATTAATCTTAAAATTTGCAATAATTTTAGATTTTGTAATATTTGTGAATACTTTCCTGGTTGGATGAACAGTGTTAACCCATTAACGACCAAGACCCCGAATTTTCAACATCTTTTTCAAGGCTTTTTTTCAACTAAAAAAAAAGTTTGAAAAAATTTGAAAAAGATCATATCCGACGTATTTTGAGCTGTTCTTTCGAATGGTGAT
>UELV01179166.1:0-13542 GCA_900490015.1 Megastigmus stigmatizans | reverse complement strand
CTTATAAATTTCGATATAGTATTACTGTTTTTCAAAATATATAAGTAAAAACTGATTCAAATGTATAAGGAATATATTGATCAATCCTTATATATATAATTTTAATAAGTTTGTATAAGGAAATTCGGGTGCAAATGCACATGTTACTCCTTATAAACGTTTTTTTTTTATAGTATTTTATCAGTTTTTTTTCAACCGGGATTGTCGTGTATAGAATAGAAATCTTATCCTTAAATTATTTAACCTCAAATTGTACTTATTATTTATTTACAGCTATTGATATAAAGAATGGCCTATTCACCTTCAAAGAAATCAGAAACTGATAGAAAGAAGGGCAAAAAAGTACAAAACACCAAAAGGACAAAACATTGAATGAACTTAAAAGAGTAAGAACATAGAGACGAACTAAAGCAAACAAAGACTCCAGTGAAACTCTGCAGAATGCTTTGAAAATCGTTCAAGAAGGAATGACTGTCTGACAAGCAGCTGATACATACGGTGTTCCGAAAAGTACTCTAGGTAATAAGAAGAAAAGTCCTGAAATAATAAACAATACAAAAGGAGCACTAACAATATTTTCTGTAGAAGAAGAAGATGAAATCGTCCAGTGGGTTTTTGATCGATCTGAAAGAGGCTTTCCAGTTACAAAAACAGATTTACTTGATAGTATGCAAGCATACATAGTCAAGTTAGGTAAAGAAACTCCGTTTACTACAAATAGACCAGGTAGGCATTGGTTCGAAAGTTTTAAAAAACGACACCCAAATTTGACTTCTCGAATAGCTCAACATCTCGTGCTTGATAGAGCTGCGGTTACAGAAGAAAATTTGGGACAATGGTTTGCTCTGGAGGAAGCGCATTTAAAGAAAAAAAAATCTGATTGATATAAGCCCATCAAGGGTTTTTAATTGTGACGATACAAATATTCAGCTTTGTCATAAGCCTGAGATGGTTCTTGCAGAGAAAGGAGCAAGGGCCATTTATGAAGTGGGGGATACAGGAAAACGAAAAGGTTTAACTACTTTATTTATGTACAATGGTGTAAGAGCTCCATCCATGATAATTTTTACATACAAACAAGGTATACCTAAGAAAATTCTGGAGAACGTTTCAAGTGGCTGGGGTATAGGTAACTCTGATAATGATTGGATGACAACGGAGACCTTTTTCGAATATATAGCGAATGTATTCTATCCTTGGCTCATTAAAGAAAATGTCGAATTCCCAGTCGTACTCTATTTAGATGGACATGCATCGCATGCCACTGTACCATTGGTTTCCTTTTACAGACAGAAAAATGTAGAAATTATTGCGCTTTATCCCCACGCCATTCATATTATGCAACCCCTTGACATTAGTTATTTTTATCCTTTTAAAGAACTCTGGAAAAAAATTGTGCCTAAATGGAAAACTGATAATAATGTCCAAAGATTAAAAAACGAAAAATTTCCTGCAGTATTGAACATCGCACTTAAATCTTTTTCAAATGAGAAGGATATTATAAGAAATGGTTTCAGAGCTTCAGGTCTAATGCCATTTAATCCTGAAGCAGTTGATTACAATGTTTTAAATAAAAGAAAAAATAAGAAAACCATACAAAATGAAAGTGTGTCAATATCAATTGAAGAAGAGAAGCATTTATTGGATTTTGAAAAAAAATTACCTCAGGATTTATTGGCGGAATTTAAAAATTCAGAATCAAATACTTCATGGACTGGGGATATTAGCAATAAAGGATTCTTCGAATATGGGCTTGCAAGGAAAAGGAATACTGTATCTGGAAGCAGTAATGGAACTGTTAAGTCATCTTGTTCTGCCAATTTTGACTTAATTAATGTTGTTCTAGAATTTGCACATTCAAGTACTGTCACTGAGTCTACAAATTCAAGGAAATTAAATCTAGGTAGTATTATAAATGATTTTTCGCAGAGTACTGAGGATATGCAACTTAAAAATTTGGAGATAATTCAAGAAGTTACATACCCAAGTAAAATCATCGAGTCAGTAAGTTGTAATAATTTAGATTCGAGCAGTGTTGTTTGAGCTTTAAGAGCTATGTTTGTGATGCAAATTGGTTGCAATAACTATTATCTTAAAGATTTTCAAATACTTTAACATTTATTAATGTTTGCAATTATTTAAAAATTATTTAATTTAATGTAATGAACAATTATTGTATATTAATAAAAAGTGAAAAGGGTCAATTAAAAATATTTATGTAATTTATGCCAAGTATGACTTAATGATCAGTATTTTTTCTTAATACGCTAATTACATTTAAAGCGAATGATAAAAATTAAAAATTAAAAGTAAATTTTGTTTTAATTGATCTACCTTCGTTTCTTCCTATAAAAAACTAATAATTAAAAACATTAGAATAACAAGTATTTAAATTCTGAGCTTTAAATAGTAAATAAAACACTGCCGAATATAAGGGCATTTCAATTCGAACATGGGTACAAGAGATGTTCATGTTGTCCGAGTATCAGTACATATTGACCCTTCCATTTATAATTTCAATTAAAATCATTTTCTCATTTTAAACAATTTTATAAAGGGTATTCTGTTCGGAATATCCACGCCCACGAATCACAAAAAATAACTTACTTTCTTTGACTTATTCGTGATAAATAGCATTGATCTAAAAAATTGCTTATAGTTGTCTGGGTATCGGTACTTTTACCTTAAGCATCTTACATATTACAATATACTATGACGCTTATAAGCAAAAATAATTAGCGTAATTGTTTCCAATCCAAGTCTTTTATAGAATTGAGATTGACTGCACTTTTCTTTGGTTTATCCTTTTTGCTCGTTGCTGATTCTTTGAATGGGTCTGCGACATCCTTTTTACATTTTATTTTGCTTTTACAGCCGTTACTCAAAGGTAATAGTTCAATCAGTGTTAATAGAGCTCTCAAAGTTTCTAAAGATGTATAGAAATATTTTTTAGTTAAATCATAGTTTAAATAAAGATATTAAACTTATTTTAGATGCTTACCGCATTCAATTGATTCATATTTTCCATATAAGCTGACATGGGCTGTTTTGGCATATTTCAATATATCTGACACATAATATACGTCAAATTTTGAAATAAAATTGTCACATGAATCTGAAAACACGAGGCTAAACTCGTGATTAATCTACAAAAGAGTAGAAGTTGAATTGATGCTTTATAAAATCAGCGCTTTTGAATTAATAAATGACCTATCCTATCATTTCACCATAGTAATGTAATAAACGGGGGTATTGTTTCCCAATTTCAGATATTAGAGGATTTGTTCCAAAATCCACTGCCTTCTATTTATAAAAGTCTCTTTTAAAAGATTTGCTATTGAACCCCTGTACGCTGTGGTAGGATTTTTATGTGCCGTAAGTGACATCTGTAAAGAATAATCATAAGTTTAGGTAAAAATATTTAAATATTTAGTTTTTCCAGCACATATAATTTTAATATTCTTTTATGATATGTGAATAATATAATACCTTTTCAGCCAACTCTTGCTCAGATAGTATTACTATATCTTCAGAAATTTTACTATTTATCTCCGACGTAATGCTATTTTTATTTCCTCGTTTATACATATTTCATCCACAGGAATAGATTTTTATTGATTCTGTATTCGTAAAGTCAAGAATCCACGTCTCGAATCTAGATTAGAGTATAATTCCTGATAAAATATCTTTTATTAATTATTTCAATCTGAAATAAAATTATGAACATTAATGTACAAAAAATTAATTAACCAACATATACATATTGTTGTGTATTATCTTTTAAAAATGGGAATTCTTTGATTATTGCCTTGGCAAGTCCATAGTCTGATTCGCAGCATGGATATCTACAATTATGACAATCATTAATAAGTCAGTAATATTATAATTATTATCGTAAAAATAGAAGTCACTTACTTCGTTCCTTGAGTTGCTACTAGCTCAGCAACCGCGTAACGTAAAAAAGCATGTCTTTCTGTTTCCATAATAATTATCTTTCGTGGCTCTGGCAATAAGCTTTGCGGAATTTTTAAGAGGGCATTTTTCAGCTTGCCATAACACTAAAAGTGAACGAAAGAAATAATGCCAAGGATTACATTTAATGTGATAAGATAAACTTTAAAAGTTTAGCCCACCAAAAGCGGGGTATTTTAAACTTACGGTAAATTGAATTTGTCAATCTTAATTTTTATCTTTAACAACGTAATAATGTTAGCGTGACGATTTAACTAGAAAATTAACCAATGTTTCTACCAGGGTATGTGTATTTTAATTTATATGAGTAACCGAATAAGTATAAATTGTAGTAGCGTTTGAAACTAAAAAAATTTCAAGTCTTATTTGCAAGCCAAAAATTAAATTTTAAAGTTTTATTTTAATAAAGAAATGCCATAGAGAAAAAAAAATAAACTGAGAGAAAAAAAACGGCTAATTCAACAAAATACTTAATAAATATTTGTTTAAATCAAATGAGCTTTCTTTAATTCAAATAAATATTTATTAGGGACTATTTCAACATATTTTCTTAAATTTGCTTTTTTTTTTCTTTTTTTTTTAACCCATATATAATGAAAGTTTTGCGAAGATCACTGTAAGGATGAACGATGCTACGTGCATGTATTATATTATCGTTCTGTATTTTACTTTCAATACCAGTTCTGCGTGATAAAATTAATGATTAGATAGGGTAAGTCTTAATCTCTAAAATATTGTTAAAAGTTAAATTTCTACTTTCCAATCTTACCAATTATACAATTATATGATGAAGATTGATGTATAAAAAAGAATCAGAATTTGGTTTTGTCCAATAACAGATTGGTTTAAAGTACGCAAGACCCTTTGCTTCATTAAATTTCGTTGGTCGATGAGTACTACCTAACTCAAATACCCAAGCTATGAAACTGGTATTAAACTGATTAGTTTTACAGACATTGCTAAATAAAAAGATTCTCTCATCACCTATGACAATAATTTCTTCAATTTTTCCAAATAGATGGAGATTATCATCTCTTGAAGCTGCCGTTTCCAATACAACAAATAAATTTTTATCAAACTCTACCACATTTACCAAAACATATTTTGCAGAGTAAATGTAGTCATCCTCTTGTAAACCAAGATCAAGAAGAAATTGTTTATTTAACGTATCAGAAACGTGGATTGTTATAGAAGAAATGTCATGATGCTTATTGATTTTCAAATCACCTGAACTCCATTTCGTAAATGGATAACATTGAGATACTCTGATGAGACTCTTTGGAAGGTTTTTAAAATTATTAATGTTTTGAGCTCTTAACTTTAGTTCACTGTTTGCTAACCATTCTATACATTTGGCATAGTGCATAATATGATGAAGTTTATTGATAATATTTATATTCGGAAATAATATACTAATAGTCTCTATAAATAAGTGTAGTACATGTTTTAATTAAGGAATGTCAGAGCTGTGTAATTTAGGAGCGTATATATCTTCTCCATCAACTTTTTCTGACAGTAAAAATGGAAATGCTCTTGTCAAGCACCACATTTGCATAGCTTTCTGGTTTAAAGTATATTCTCTTTCAGTAAGCATGGAGTCGGTAAAATTTTCTGAAGGTTTGTTCTTGTGCTCTAAATAACCATAGTTGAACATTGCGATTCAATTATTAAAATATGAAGTGTTGAAAAGTTTTTGTTTGATAATATATTCATGACTTACTAATTTGATAATCATAGGGCATATACTACATCGAAAGTCATGCATAATATCAAATACTTTATTGCGTGTAATATGAAAAAATCTTGATTTATTTAGTCAACAATCTGCTTTCATTCCTGTAGCTGCTTTTGAAGCATCGAAATAATTATTATCTTTTAAAAATTGCAAATGTTGATCATAAACTTCTTTTGTTCTTGCTTGAACGATTTCTAAGGAAGAGGCATGTAAATCACTTCTTGTATATAAACATAAACGACAAAGCAAGTTTGCTGAAGTTCCTAAAAAGTTATATACGTCATGAACGGTTAAACCTCGATGAAGGTCAAAATTTGAAACAATTCCATCATTATAAAAAGGATCAAGTATTTTTTCGAAGCCGTATGCTATCTAATTCGGAATTCATGTAAGGTGCAAGATTCGATATTTGATAATAAAAGGCTCCTATTTTATGAACACCAATTTTACCTAATGGGTTTACGATTTCCAATTCATCGTAGTATATTTTGAATCGGATCGCATGTATATACTGTAGGGACCACGTATGTCTGTCTCACTCACTCTCAGCGGAGTGGGGGAAATTCTCCTCTCGCGTCAGCGTTGTGGAAATGCTAAGCAGTACTGCTTGATGACTTGTAGTGTGAGCATTAAGCCCTTTGTATCTCTCTTATAAAATAAATTGTTCTTTGTTATTATAGTTAATTTCCTGGTCATTATTGAGTAGTAGGACTCCTTCATCCTTGTTTCCAAAGTCATAAATCCTACAATACTTTTGAAAAAACGCGCGATGTTTAATATGATTTCCATTCGTAATGTCTCAAGAAAACCTTTAGATGCTGGTTTTTCATTAGCAATAGCTAATCGAATCTCATTCTTAGATAACACCATTGTTAAAACGTCAACAATTGGGACATAATGAAAAGTTTCCATGACTTATTTTGGTTCATAACAATTTGTCCTTTTATTCACTTTAGCATCTAAACGTAGATCTACAGGTATTTATATATCATTGCCAATTTCTATATTATGCTTATTCACTTCATTCATAAACCCATCAAAATAGTTATCACCTATGGCTACAGGATTTTTTCAACCAAATGGTGTTTAATAATTTGCTTTCGCATATTGTAGAAGTGATTGAAATTGTGTGTGCAACCACTTTGTCCACGGAAGAATCCAGTATCACCTACACTTCGAGTAATAGTGATATTATGATCTCTAGTTATATGTAGAGATAAACCATCATTTTATCCTCCCGGGATTCCCTTTCAACAAAGAAAACAGTTAAGCTCATTCATCTTGAATTAACAAATATAATATCTGCAAAATAATATTTTTATCAAGTAACTATTACGAAATACTCTAATTTAAGCTCTTCAAGCTATGCAAAACTGAATTATCTTATTTTGGAGTGATTAAACTTAAAAAGGCATTGAAATAAATTTACGTAATTAGCTTTAAAAAACAATATCTTCGTGTACGAATCAGAAGCCATGCAAAAGTATTACAATCTAGTACAAATACAGTTGATCTTTTTAAATTTCTTTTTTCTAGTGTAATTATGGGCGACTTTGCGTTAATTATATAGCTTAAGAATGTTGAATATCGAAATGAAAATGATTAGATGATTCTGAAAAAGCGATATGCTATTCTGTTATGCATTACACGACAGCTCATAAAATTACAACGCATTTGCCAATTGACTTAGAAGTTTGTCTCGAACACTTAGACTCTTATATGCTACTTTAAAACATGACAATTAACTAGAGTGCGATTTTTTTGAACTGATAAGATCGAATTAAAAAATTAAAGAATTAAGAAAGAAAAAAAAATAATTAAAGAAGTATTATAGTATATAACACATACGTAAAATTTCAGAAAGAAAGACGAGTACTGAGTTAGTAGCAGTTCCGGGTTAGTGGCAGTTCCGAGTACTGAGCGAAAACATAAATAAAAACAGTAAATGGATTGCACGATAAAAGGGGGACAGGCGCGTGATACGGGGGATGCCTTATTCCTCGCTCCGACCCTGATAGAAATGTTAAGGAGTATCTACCTAGTTTTTAGCAAGATTTTTTAATTATATTAAATTTTCACTATTTTCGCTGGCTCTGGGGCCTGCATAAAAGTTAGACATTATATAATTAAAATCTAATTCAAAATTGAACAATATAATTCGTGATATAGAACATTTGAAAATATAAATTATTCGAATAATAAGCACAAAACATTGTAATTTGATTAATATGTTAACCAGTCAAACTTGTCAATTTTCTACCAGGGGCAAGATTCTTGTTTACTGGTGGTACAACATGTCGACATATAAAACGTTTTGAACTCGCTGCGATTAGTCCGCTTGTAAGAGTAACTATTGCTCGGTTAATTCAAGGGAGGAAGCATCCCACGTTATTGTAGGGCCGCCTTTTTCACCGTAATCGTTTAAAACAACAAATATTTTGCTCAGAATCACCATAATATAATATAATACTTAATTATTTAACATACTTTGCGGTACTTTGGGTAAACAATACAAACAGTAATGCAAAGATTAAAGAGTACCTTACATTTTATACGAATTTCAAAACAGTGCTTCAGCTTTTATTCAAATATTTTACGTATTCAAACCCGCGTAGATCATTTTTAACCTAAGAAAAACATCTCCCAGAGAGTTTTTGCTAAGATCGCTTTTTTTTTGGTACATTTACGGCTTAATCCTGATATGTATAGTAATATTTCGATAGAACTAAACCATTGTAGCTCACTTGGAATCAGTGTTGTACGTATTTTGATCTAGATTAGGACTTATACTTCTGAATCGTAAAATATACGCAGTATATTGATGCAAGCAGTCACGCATAGATTTGAAAATACTTTGCATATAAAACGAATTCCAGAACAGTGCTGTAGTTTTTTTCACATATTTTAAATATGCAAAAGTACGTAGATCATTTTTAACACAAGCAAAATAACCCCCAGAGAGCTTTCGCTAAGATCGCTTTCTTTGCGGTACTTTTGCGACTAAATCCTGATATGTATAGTAAGATTTCGATAAAACTAAAACATTGTAGCTTACTTTGAATCAGTGTTGTACTTTTTTTTATGTAGACTAGGACTTATATTTCTGAATCGTAAAATATACGCAGGATATTGATGAAATAGTACCTTGGCGGTACTTTAGGTAAGCGATACAAGCAGTCATGCTTAGATTTGAAAATACCTTGCATATGAAATGAATTCCTGAACAGTGCTGTAGCTTTTTTCATATATTTTAAATATACAAAAGTACGTAGATCATTTGTAACACAAGCAAAACATTCCCTAGAGAGCTTTTGCTAAGATCGCTTTTTTTCGGTACTTTTACGGCTTAATCCTGATATGTATAGCAATATTTCGATAGAACTAAACCATTGCAGCTCACTTTGAATCAGTGTTGTACATATTTTGATCTAGATTAGGACTTATACTTCTGAATCGTAAATTTTACGCAGTGTATTGATGCAAGCAGTCATGCATAGATTTGAAAATACTTTGCATATAAAACGAATTCCAGAACAGTGCTGTAGCTTTTTTTACATATTTTAAATATGCAAAAGTACGTAGATCATTTTTAACACAAGCAAAACATCCCCCAGAGAGCTTTCGCTAAGATCGTTTTCTTTGCGGTACTTTTGCGACTAAATCTTCATATGTATAGTAAGATTTCGATAGAACTAAACAATTGTAGCTTAGTTTAATTCAGTGCTTTATGTACTATGACCTGGACTAAGATTTAGATCACTGAGTCACAGAATACACGCAGCTAAGTGATTTCATGCTCCGATCTCTGCCGAACCCAGGACCATGGGCGAGGAGGTGTCGGAGCGAGGTCCCATTTTTTCTTTGTATTGTTTTTTTGTTTTTTGTTTTGTTTTTTTTTGTATTTTAGTTACGTTTTTAATTATGTTATTAATCGTCAGATTCCAGTATCGTATTATTATGAAAATATATGTCTAGATATTTAGCTAGGGCTTTAATTTCTTCTCAATATCTAGCTAAACTTAAAAACCATATAACTGAAATAATATGAGCACATGAATGAATCGTTCTACTGCCATTTTTGCATTGGCAATAGTATCCGGCAATCGCACTAATTCCTATATTCTGTTGGTCAATTAAAATAAATGCCGCGTATTTAATAGTTTTAGAGTGTCTGGATAACATTCTTATTTTAACCAAAAGTGGATCAGCTATTGTGATACCGTATTTAGCCATATAAATTGCTTCTACTGATGTACATATATAAAATTCGTATTTACCATTTTGATTGACGTGTTCAGCGTAATATGACACAGCTTGCTTCAATTGGTATGAGCCAAGAGTAAATTTTGTATAATTCACTTTCCGTTAATTTACGAAAGTTTGGTAAAGCTATTGAGTCTAAAATCCAAAAATGACTCCTGGTTCGTAGTAAATTGCTATCGTTTACTATTTCTTGTAAAAAATTCACTTTATTGACAGAATTTAATATTTCTCGGCTTATATACTCGTATTTTTTTTATCATTTTCAAATTTAGAATGAAAGGCATTGAAAATAGCACATCCAATTATAAAATCATCCATTAAATTTAATATATTTGTGGTACACCAAACTTTGTCGAAATACCTGAATCTGGTTTTCATTACACCATTCACAACTTCAATAACATATCTAAGTTTCGTTACTAATCTCGAGTAATTAGCTTCAGTGGTTCTTAATTGCTTCTTACCAACTTCTAAAAAACTTGGCAATTTTACTTGAAATCCGTCTTTTTCTAACTTTGCTGCACAATTTCTGAAACCTCTATCCACTATAAAAATATCACTCTTTTCAAAAAATTCTTTGAATAACTTTAATCTAGACATATATAATATATCTCCATCAGATTCATTGGCTTCAAATGGTCAAAATACATCTACATTATATCTATTATTGGTAACACAAAGTACTGGTTTAATTAAGCATCTATCTTATGATTGTTGTATGACAGCTTTTTGAACGTATAGTTCAAACTCAATGTAAACATAAGTACCGTCCCAAATTGTAATTATATGTTTGTTGTTATTTTCCATTAAATTATTTTCTAAATTGGTTTGGTTTGATAGCAGTTTTTCTCTTTCATAATTAACTTGCCCCAAATATAATGGAATAAAATGTGTTGTTAGATTATTATCTCTTGCTATCTTTATATAATCATCTATAGTTGTTTCAGGAATACCGAATAAAACTGATAACATATAATGGGTGTCCTAGAAGTAAAGAAGGTTTTCTTCGAATATTTACATTTTCTAAACATGATATTAAATACCAGAACTGATTTTTATCTATACCCATTTGATTTTGAAAATGTTCGAAATTAATTGTCTCAAAATAATTTTCCCTTAAAGTATTTGTCTATATGATGCATCTTAAATTAGTTAAAAATAAAAAATTTCTGATTCACACAGATCTCCTTCATTGGGAAAATGAAATGAACAACACCTGGCAGATTTTGGCACATAAATACCTCTTATTTTAAATATTTTTAGACGATATTCATTTGATATAACTTTGAGTTTTTCTGGACACAAACATCTAAAAATACAACTTTTATGGGAACAAGTTGTACACTTTATGGTACACGAGTTTTGAAATTACATTCTATGTTGTTTTCTTCAGCATTTCCTTCTTCGTAATACGGGCTTTCATTAGAGTTATCTATAGAATCGTTATCATGAAATCTTTTCATTTTCTTTTCTTTTTTTCTTTCATTATTTGATATAATTTTGTACATCGCATGATAAGATTTCTTGCAAAAATATTTCCCATCGATTTGTATATGATATTCCGTATGGGTTACCTTATTTAAATTTTTGTCGCAAGACTTACAGATCATTTTTTTCTTATTATTATCCATAATCAAAGTTACAAAACAAACGAAGAATTTGAAAAAGTATTCAAAGTATTACCATGAATTTACACATACGAAAATTGCACCTGCTTTAATCACTAACGAATCCGACAAAAATTTAAAAAATTTATGATCTTGAAATGTTTTCCAATTCTCAGGAAAGCAAAATAGCCCACTCCACACATAGCGTATGGGAAGAAATAATCTATAGTCTCGCAGGAAAAACACACTTACATCATACAGCACTAAACCGCTATAAAAAAAGCTATGATATTTTTCACAAAAAATTTGAATTAGTTAAATCAGAATACTTGAGATTATTTGAGGAAATAAAAACCGGAAAGTTCACGAAGGTATCAGATGTTGGTATACAAATAATTGATCAAAGACCTCATAAAAGAATCAGATACATGTATTATTATAAATGAAGACGAAGGTAATATTGTTAAAGATGAAATGCAAAAAAATTCCAGTGAAATAGAAATAAATCTTACGACTACCAATAATTTGCAGATTAATAATAATAGTTTATGTGCTGTTAAGTAGCCTATCTTTGAAAATCTGCAATTCGATATTTTAATTAATAATTTTTTTTAGTGGTACTCTCGATTATCCTACAAGATTTCCAACAATAGAAAATAATGTAGCTGAAATACATATTGCATACAACAGTTATGAGACTTTGAAAGCAATGAATGAAATAGATGATGACATCATCAATTCGTTCAATTCAATAATGACTGAAATGGCTGGAAAAAAGGGTTAAAAGTACCTTTTGAGACGCTTTTAGAAAGCTCGATTTAAAATAAGAATTATTTGAGTATGTGTTATCGCAACTGCGTCAGACAATTGAATATTTATGAATCTGATGTGTAGATTTTGCCAGTACACCTTACATTTAGTCATTGGTCATTATTTGCTGTTTACGTTCAATTGCATCTTGTAATTTACGTTGACTCTTTGCACAGGCAGGCAAAACAGCAGTGGATATGGCGCATATATTTATTGAAAAATATGTATAAAGTGTAAAAGTGGTATTTATACAACGCAACAGATATCCCATTGCAAGTATCTAATGATCCAAAATCAAACAATAACTGCGGGGTTCACGTATGCACTTATATCTTTTTAATTTGCACAAAGATAAAGTATAATTTCGAGGAAAAAGATATGAATAAAATTAGAAAAGCTATTGCCACATTGTTGTATAATTTCCGTTCAAATAAATTGCGTGAAAAAGTAACTAAACTAAGATCATTGTTGTTAGAAAGCAGCGATACAATTTTAGAAGAAAACCAAGAGTATAATATTAATGTTCGAAAAATGTTCCCTTTGATCGAATTAATTACATCAATTTGAAGTATTAAACTTCATCAAACCACTTATCAAATCTTAAGTAATAAAAATTATAATACTGAAAAAAACAACAAACAAAAATAAACATAAAAAAATAATAAAATAAACAAAAACAAAAACCAACAAAAAAAAGAAACAAAGAAAATATAGGACCTCGCTCCGAGACGTCCTCGTCCGTGGTCCTGGGTACGACAGAGATCGGAGCATGAAATCACTTAGCTGCGTGGTTTCTGTGATTCAGTGATTTAAATCTTAGTCCAGGTCGTAGTACATAAAGCACTGAATTAAACTAATCTTCAATGGTTTAGTTCTATCGAAATCTTACTATACATATCAAGATTTAGTCGCAAAAGTACCGCAAAGAAAGCGATCTTAGCGAAAGCTCTCTGGGGGATGTTTTGCTTGTGTTAAAAATGATCTACGTATTTTTGTATATTTAAAAATGAGAAAAAAGCTAAAGCACTGTTCTGGAATTCATTTCATACGCAAGGTATTTTCAAATCTATGCATGACTGCTTGTATCGCAGTAGTATAATAACGCTTATGGCGAGACAGGGGTGGTGGAGTGGGGGTAAGTGCGTGGTATTGCAC
>UELV01179165.1:0-16148 GCA_900490015.1 Megastigmus stigmatizans | reverse complement strand
ATATATATATATATATATGATCTTTTAAGCTTCATAATTGACATGGCAAAGTGAAATGAAATGAAAAGTATAGACATTTAAGTCTCATGATTATGAAAACAATTTATGATCGTCTTATTATTAACGAGTACAGCAGTTTGTTCGTTAGAACGAAATTCAAATATACGATTTAGAATATAAATAGCATTTATTAAAGTGTGCTAGGGGCAAAAAATTTTAATCTCCAAAGCGAGCTTCAAATCCTTTCTGCTCCTTATGCATCTAAGGATTATCCGAGATTCAGATTCATTCTTTACCTCGAGACACTTTAGCTAATTAGAGATAAAAAGCTTCTCCAGATGCTAAAGTACAGAACAATTATTTTTCTATGAAAGGTCATAATACCATTTGCATTTTAATATAAAATTATATATTTAATAAATTACAATTTCACATTCTTCTTTTTTTGCTCTATCCGTTTGAAAAACTGTTTCTAAAGAAAATATTTACAGTAAGGTTGTAACACATAAATCTAATGAAATCCGTCAGTAAAATAACTATTTCTTGAACGTAATTTTATTTCATAATTTCATCTTTTGGCCTAAATGCTTGTCAGTTTTTATTTTGTAACGAAAATTTGGTACAAGTACGTAAAAAGCACCTACGGTAGGAAATACACACAGGAGCGGCTGCTAATAATAAACTATAATATTTTTATTGACCTAATAAAACTGTCCCTCCTCCCAATATTTGACCATTAAATAATTTTATTATCAGGTTATAAACATTTTATTTATGTAGGCAATTTTGTCGCTGTGGTACCGATAACAAAAGCAACTGTCCCCGTATAAAGCTGTGCATAATTTTTCGGAAACAGAAAGATTCACGAACGCAATCTTACGGATTTACGAGGGAAAGCGCGCGTAATCGCAAAAAACTATTCCCTCGTAAAATAGGAGAAAAAAATAAACCAGCGCAATTATTTCCATTTCAATGTCAGACAAATATATGTTTTTATCAGAGCGCGTAAATCCACTTCTAGCCGCAAAAAATTGTTTACATCAGCGATGTGCCGCAGTCGCAATATATATATATATATATATATATGCACAATGCGAAATTGCAAATTATTTTAATGTAAAATGGAAAGGATATACGCGTATATAAGACTGGGGGGAGGGGGTAATACAAATTAAAAGCGCGCGAGCCCGAGCGAAATTGAGTAAAAGACTCATTTCTACGAAACTGACACTGATAATGGAAGAGAGAATGAACAATTACGACATCAGAGTCTCGCGCGCGCGCTGCAAGTATACGGAGGGTCCGCTTTATTAAATTACCCCAATTACACACACTAGTCTCGTTCATTATTTCGCGAGTGATGAGTATACGCGAGGCGCACTGTAATTTTTAACGCGAAATAGAGGGAACGGTAAAAGCTCCAGCGGCACTTGTAGCCTTCCTCCACACACTTTTTGCCACTCTCTCTCTCTCTCTCTCTCTCTCTCTCTCTCGGCGAGAGCAAATAGCCTCCGCGCTGACTTTATTTTCTACCTAATTACTGCTACTCTCTCTCTCTCTCTCTGGGTCCAAATCGAATTTTCACTTTTCAATCGAGAGAGCCGCTCGCCTCGTACCAATAGCGCATCGCAATACAAAGTTACCCGGTGGAATTTTTTCTCGCACTCGCGCGATACACTCGGCACTTCGGACTAGTCAGCATTTTCTTTATCCGCGCGAGATGGTATAACGGTCGTCTCTCCGCCCGACATGACACGAAGGAGCATAAAAGCCAGAAGAAGCTCGGATCCATTCATGAAGCGAGTAAGAGTTGAAGATAAGCCGTCAGTCAATTCACTTTCTCTCCTTCGCATAAAAGTTGATAAAAACTCTGACGAAGCATCTCGCGCGAGATTCCATCTCCCCCGACCAGTTCAGTGTTCAGTCCCGTCGCCGACTCCTCCTCCCAAACAGGGTACGATTTCTGCGCTAAGAACAGAAATTCCACTTTTGCCTTCTTTTTTCCTACCATTACTGTACTCGTTCCTTAGCCTCCTATGTGCAGAGACTCTTCCTGCACTTACTATCTTTCGCTTTCGCTCGGTCCGCGTGGGGGTGCGCTTTAGCCCGCAGCGTTTACGAGAGAAGAGCGAAAAATTACGGGGCTCGAAGCTTTCAGTCGCAATTTCGACGCTCGAGAGCCTGTCTATTTCTCATGGCTCTTCCTCTACTTTCTCTCTCTCTCTCTCTCTCTCTCTCTCTCTCCCTCTGTCTGTTCGGAAAAAGGAGTCGAGCATCCGAACAACTCTATATGGAGTACAGTGAGTGAGAGAGAGTGAGAGTCGAGAAAAATGTAATCTGCTATATTTGTCGTATTGTACGCTATATATAGAGTTGCAATTGAGAGAATGAAAATTTGATATCAATGATTTGTGAAAGTATTAGTTAAAATTTTAAACAACGGATATTATCTTGTGTTGAAACTTATGCTTTTTACCAAATTTTCTAATAAATTATAACAATTTTTTTTCTTAAATATTATTTACATTTGTTTATATTGTATTATATACAAGCGATAATTGTAAATCACGAGACTAAGAACTAACTGTTTCAAAATAATCTTCAGCAATTACACAGCTGGTATTGTTATAAACTTAGTAGAGCTGTTCTGCTGCTAACAGTGTGTAGTAGTAGTCTCGTTGTGGGCCAACACCGTCGCGTCGGCTCTCCCCAACTTCCTATACGAGGTGACGAAATATATGCAGATGGCCTACTATGTCGCCGCGCTAACTGAACGAAATAACACTTTTGAACACAGTTAATGTCTACTTGTAAGTAGCTATACAGGAACGCGCGGCGCTCCAACTTCCCTATACCAGCCTCGAGAATCTGCAGCATTTGCAGGAAAAATGCTCTTCTATTTACACGGCTACTATTCTCGCTCGATCGCAGACGCGCAATTATGCGCAAGGACGCCGCGACGACATCTTATTTTTGTCTCACTTTTTTTTCCGTCGGTCCTGGTGGCGCGTCGGGTAATGGGTGCTGAAAAAGTTACTTTTACCGCGAGACTTCTGTAGCCTCGTGCGGGGAAGGGGGAATAAAGTGACTTCCGCCATTATCGATGATCGATCGATTGTATATACAGGAATCTTACGCTTCTATCGCGTGCCAATGCGTCCGCGTTCCTTTGCCTCATCCTTCTTTTTTCTTGCACTTTGCTCGCCGATGGCTGCATGGATGACGGTGATTACGGCCATTACGGACATTGCGCAGAAGTCGCGGTTGAGTTATCTAACTTAGTACGAGGAAATGTTCCTCTATTCGAGAGATGACATTGCTGAATATGGCTTTATAATGCGCAAACATTTTTATTTCGGGTTCTGTTAAATACACAAAGGTATGCACTCCGAAAGCGATAACGTAATATATATAGTACGATGGCGTAATATATACTAGTTGCAATTTTTAAATCGTGAAATTTTACAATGTATATTGTGCAATTTATAATTGACCGGATTCATTTGTTTAACAAATTAAGACGCAAACTTGTTTCGTTCGTCAAGCTAAAAATAGAAAGAAAAGCTCGGATATCCCAGTGACGCTCGGGCATCATTTAAAATTGAAACGAAAGAAAGCTCAGCCCGGAGGAAAAAATTAGCGGAGTAGCAGCAGCAGGAGCTCTAACGAATTCCATCACGCAAAGGAGCCATTCACGCCCGTCCATCTCGGGCGCAAGTCCAAGCGAAGCACGAGGCAAAGCATCCCGACCGCCGCCGTGGTTCTCCGGCATAATTTGCACGCGCGAGGGCCAACTCGCGTGAGCGCGCATAATTAACCGACGTAGCTGAGAGTAGGAGAAAGTGCAGAGTTTCGGCGCGCAAATTCCGCGATGCTCCACGGTAATCGCGTTTCAAAGAGGCGAGGAGGAGTTCCTGCAGCGGCTTCGCGCGGCTCGCTCTTGAATGCAGCGGCGGACCTGGACGTTTGAGATTGGCCGGCTTAATGAGCTCTTTTACGAGGGATATTCGCGTGCACGAGGCTCTGCGATGCTGATGCTGCCTGAAAAAAAAAAGTCGAGGCTAAGGGAGAATATAGCCGTATACGCGTCGTTGTTGCGAGTCTTTCATTATTCGAAAAGCGATTGTCCGACTGGGTTCGGTACTTATCTACTGGAATCTTTATACCGGCCTGCTATATGAACTTTAATTACCTTTTCCTGTTGAAGAAAGGAATTGACTATTGAATATTCGGGTATATAGTTTTTTCTTTTTTTTTTATAAAAGTGCACTTCTTCATTGGGAGAAAGAACTTGTAATTAGTCGACAGCGAAATATCTTCATCATTTACTGCGAGTTCATACAAAAGAGTCGAAAGAAATATTTATCTTTAAAACACATAAATATATAATGCTTTGATGACTGCACATCTCTAAACCATAATTGTTCAGTAATGCAGCAAGTGGAACATTTCAATGCCCCGGCAACAAAGAGAGATAAGGTAGAAGAGAGAAATTAGCTGCGCCGCAAAAAAATATGTACAAAGTGAGAAAGGTAGAGGCAAAAGGATAACTCGCTTAGATGGAGGAGAGGGAGAGAAAAAGGGAGAGAGATGCGAGCAAGGACTGGAGATAAAAAAAGCGAGTCACTTTGGGATTGTCTTTGTCAGGTATACGTATTTACCTACTGACGCACGAGAGAAATACAGGTGGCCGAGTGCATATAAAAAAAACGCGTTGCCTTTTGTAGAAACTCGTTCTCGTTTCAGTTTATCTTTTCATCTTTTAAGTCAACTTTACTTTCTCTCTCACTCACTCCCTCTATCTCTCGGCATCGTTCTTTCATTTTATAAATTAACTTTTTACCATCGGATCTCTTTGGATATTTTTATAACTACAAAAAAAGAATGAAGTACGTTTAGATCGACTAATCTTTTCTGCCCACTTCGAGTACGCGAAGGTTTTCGGAGAGATACATCACGAGTTTTGTACGACACGTACGTGCGCGTGTGCAGCGAAACTGCGATTTTTTATTCGTTTGTTTCTAGTTTGCGTACGAGCGCGTTCTTGTAAAAACGTTGTAAATTTTTTAAAAATGTGCATCGTCGCCGTTGAGGAAGACCAGCGTATATATAGCCAACGTTTCGAGGAACGCTCGGGATTTTTCACGAGGTAAAAATAAAAGGATAGAAGAGCTAGAGAAGAGTGCAATTAGAAAATCTCGTGCACTTGTTTTGCAGACTCTGTCAAGCTCGTGTGTATATATGTGTGTCTGTGTGTGTGTGTGTGTGTGTGTGTGCGCGCGTTGACTCGCGTCTCTACTAACTACTAGGAACCTTGGATAAAAAAGACCCCGGCATCGGAGCAAAGAAACAGTGGAGTGGAAAAATTCCTGGGGGCCATTTCGTTTGTAAATAATTCCCAGCTGTTTGCCATCAGCAAGACTCTTCTGCAGAAGCCCCGCAAGTCTCGTTCTGCACCTCTTTTTATCTCGTTTTTTATGCCCCAGCTCGTCTCGTACCGACAATTCGAGGATGCGATTTTTCCTGGGCGTCGAGGATAATATGCGAGCAGTGAGGGAAAAGCATCCGGCGCGCAGGCCGAGGGTTGAAAATGAAAATCCACGATGTGCGCGCGCACGACCTCCGAAAAATTTACAACGGAGCCACACAGCCTTTATGAAGGTTTCCTCTTGTTTACAGACTGTAAACCCATAGAAAATTGCAATGTTCTTTCGTGCTTGCGGAACTTCTCTACCGCTATTGACATCTTTCGGCAGTTTATTTCAACGTTTCAATGTGCACGTATTTCCAAATGAAACTTTTGAAATTAAAATACTTCTTATACTTTAGTTCGTAGTATTAGATATTTATATATCTACTAATAATACATTTAATGATTTTTTTAATGTTTTATTCAATTTGCGATTAATTTGATGAAATATAATTTTAGCTTAATTTGATGAAATTATTGAGGACGTTAGAGCAAGTTCAATTAGAAGTTAATAACACTTGATGACATAATTACAGCGAAGAATTTGAAGCTAATGCAATTTGCATCCTAATTATATAAATTAAAAAGATTTACGAATACCTTAAAAGTTGTAATATCTAAAAAAAAAAAAAAAAAAAATTGTTTAAAGCAGCGCACGTTGAACCTGCCAACAATTATAATTTTCTTCCTAATGCGTTTTTCTGTTTCAGAGTTGAATAATCAGATATTACGAGTAATTTCCTGAATCTAAAAGTGTTTGTTCGCATTGAATAATTTTCTGTATAAGCATAGCAAAAATCCCATTCTGGCTAAATCGTTCTTCATCGAAACATCGTGTATTAGTCTTCATTTTTCGAAACTGCCTAATTCACCTCAAACAGGCCCATAAAGCAGCAGCACCAACCCACACAAAAATCACGTACACGCGCGGCCAAAGCCGCGAAACCGAAAGCTTCTGTTTGCTCGCAATTTATCGGAGCGATTCGCCAAAAAACGATATTCCCAGGGACAGGCGATTGCTCGCACATACACACACACACAGCCATCATCGCCAATTTACTCTGGCTTCGAGGCGCGCCCTACCCACGAATCGCGCGCGATCTGCGCCGAGGTGAGCTATTGCACGTGTTCGGTGTGGCGCAAAAAAATGCAGAAAACACGAGATTCGCAGGACGGTCACGTATAAGACTCGGAAATTATATCCCGAGTAGCTTCGAGTCTTGTGTGTATATATACGTGTATGTATATAGGTACAAGGGAAGGTGGGGGGGGGGGGGCAGGGTGAAATGAGCGACGCTCGAGCCGATCACGCGCGATATTCATCATTTCTTTTCCGAGGCGCGCGCGCGCCGCGCCGAGCGAATTTATTTCTTCTGCCGCCGCGTGGGGAGCGTTGCCGCGGTAGACGCTGTGCAGCGCTTATATCGTCGGCTATACCGACGCCCTCGTAGACTCTGATTTACGCGCATCGACGATTTGCGATGCTTGCCGCGCGAAGGCCGTGCGTCTCCGGGGTGTGTTTGCTTCTGCCGGCGCTGCGCGAATTTTCGTACGGGAATGGAAAGTTTTGGGATCGCTTGCGGGGAAATAGCTGATTTCTCCCTAACTCTTTAATAGAATATAGTTTAGAATCAATTGAATTGAATTTTGGGGGAATGTTTGGGGGGAGTTTCTAGGTCGATTTTTCCAGACGAATTGATTTTGTTTTCGAGTTCAGGCAAATGAATGAATATAATCATGTGATATTTTAATATCATTTTCAAATTGAGCAATGTTACGTAGAACGTGTTACTTAGAAATTTGGGTGTTCTGTCCATGTTATGATTATGCCATCATATTCCTGTTAAAAAATTTCCTCCGTGAGTCAATTACAAAAACATTTGTAAGATGGTTATGCCTTAATCTATGTAATATACGGTTCTCATTAGATTGAGGAAGGGTTTAGGCTTTTATAAAATTCCATGATTTCCAAAATTTATATTCTTGTTTTCTTTTTTAAAATTCTTTACTGGTTTAATCAAACAAAAATAGTAGTAACATTTAGAAACTACAATAAACATTTTGATATGCTAGTCAGGAAAATCTTCAATTTAAATGGCATCATCTAGGGTACCGTGACTTAATTATGTAAGAGTATGAAAATATAACTGCATCTACATTAAAATGACAAAATTATCTCTTGAAATACGCAGTTAAACGAATAGCCGTAGAGTATGAAACGAGAATGACGGAGATGATTGCATTCATTAAGCGCGAAATCGTTGTGGAACTGCTCCGACACGCCGCGGGAGAAAGAATCCGGAACATTCTAATTCCGAAATTTTTCGTATATACCACGAATTACGGATTATTTGCCTAGTATCTCGAATATAATTTGGTGAAAATTATTATTAAACATATTTGCGAACGATAAACTCTTTTGCATTTGTCTTTGGGAACATATTTGACAGATTCGTACTTATAATATCTATAAACTTTTCCTAACTTTTGATTAAAAAACTTTCGGACTCAGTTCTGGTGGAACGAAGATCCCTTAAGAGCATATTATAGATACAATTGAATTTGACTTTATAGTTGGGAATCCTATTAAACTTGAGATCAATCATATTCAGCTAGACACACAAGTATTTAAAACAATGATGAATATCCGTGTAATAGAATAAGTTGTAATGTAAGAACGACGCACTTAATTCAAGATCGATAAAAACCAATGATAGAGTAAGTTAAGATCTACATTTTATCAGATGATAATTTCATTTCAATTTAAAACGCACAGCAAAACATCCAACGGCACTATTTATCATCTGAAGAGCAAAGAATAATGATATAATACATAAGTGAAAGTGCAATTTGCGTTATATTTCATGTCCCTCTAACAACGCGCACGCGTCAGCGAGAGAAAGAGAGAGAAACAAAAAAGACCAGACAGCACATCTCGACGGAAAATCTCCTCATCGAGAATCGAAGTATATATCCTCTGCGGTGCAGCTATATTTACGAGCTTTTATCGGGCATAATGCCCCGTGTCTTACAAGAAATTCCTTTTATCATTTCGAGGGTAACGAATGGCTCGCTATTACCGCGAGCCCATACGACCTCGCTAGGCGGGACGCTCTTGTAATAGATGAAGTTTTCCGCGGAGCTGCACAAGAGAGAGAGAGAGAGAGAGAGAGAGAGAGAGAAAGAGACGAAAGATATCGTCTTTTGCTTCTTCTTTGCCCCCCCCTCTCTCTCTCGCTCTCTCTTTGCCACGACCGCAACTCTCGAAACGAACGATCGACCAAGCCATTTTTCGTCTCTATAAAGTCCGACTTGGCCGGTACGGGACGAAACTTTTTCACAACTAAGTATATACCGTCGATTCCCCGCGCGTCTATTACGTATAGGGCATTAAACGTGAACTTTTTGCTCTACTACGTCAATTAGAGCTTTACATTAGAGCTGCTACGGCGCAATTATTGTTTTTACGATCGGAATTCCGACTGCAGTATATTCGCTGACCTGTGCAACACTTTTTCGTATATATGGTATATACCGTCGATTGGCAATTTACAATTGCTGGATTGTTAGGTTAAGTTTCTCAATCGGTCGCATAGACCACAATGCAATTGTTTGTCTTTTACTCTCTACTCAGTTGGACGCAGTAATTCGCAGCGACAATCACCATCCAAAGACGCTCCAGACGTGATTTGCTCATTCCTCGGTAACCACTCGTCGCGAATATATATATATATATATATATATATATATACATACACAGGGAATCCATTAATTTGTCCGATACGGATATCTCCAGCGCTGGATCAATATTTAACCAGCAGGGCAGGATATCTCGAAATGAGAAGGACGAGTATCCTTTATTCCAGACAAGTACCATCGGAGCCTGCAGCCTCCGCTCAAATTGAACGTAGAGCAATTTAATAATGCAGCGCACGTCCCTATATATACACACATACACCCACAGCGTGCAGATGAAGTAGTAGTAGCAGCAGCAGCAGCAGCAGGAGCGGTGAGTTCGCGACGAGAAAAATGTATGCGATTCGATTATGCGAGATGTTCATAACGTGTATGCAGGGCCAAAGGGGATTGCTTTGAGCTTCGCGAGCACTTCTTCACTCCCGGATTTTTTTTCTTCTTCTTGCTGCCGTGTATTTTACGAGCTACGAGACGCGGTGTGTTACAGCGGATATGTCATCTTTCGCGGTGTTGCGCGAGGGAAGATCATTGAGGTGAGAGGCTGGAGGAAAAAAAATGCGCCGGGGAGATAGCGAAGACTGTGGCTAAATAAATCAAAGAGACGCGAAAGACTGCACGGGAAAAGATGAGAGTTTAGGACTGAGAAGGGAAATTTCGAGAGCTGCGAGATGCTCGTGCTCTCCTAGTGCTACTTGATGTACTTTGAATTATTTACTCGCGTGCATGTGTCGGTTCCTGTACGAGGACATAGTTTTGTCGGGTTTTGAAGCTGGGTATAGGATCTAAAAGAATGTGAAATCAGTGTAAACTATTTGCAGACAGCTGACAAAAACAAAGAATTGTCCATCAGTTATCAGCACAAAAATAGTTCATCACGAGATTAGCATTGTTTATTTCCTTATACAATAAGTGACTCGGATAGTATAATAGAAGAGCCCTGTGCAACCATGAATAAAGTCCACAGTGAAAGCTTTTTAGAATACATCAGCTAGGATGACCAGTAGTAGTACACAAGAGGAAATCCGTGGAAGAAACAAGCCGTGTACAACTGAGAATCGCAATAACCGAACATCAGAAGACTTTTTAAAGGTCCTCAATATTTCACGTAGCTTTTCGAGACATATTTCCGCTACCTCTTACGCTCTCTCACTCCAGCTATACTATTTTCCTCTTACTTTTTTTTTTGTTTCACCTCTTTTCTTTTTTGCTTCACTCTCGCTCGTATACTCCCGCGTGTGCGATTTGGCACGTCCATGTACGTACATATATACCTATATCCCTTGCTTATCCCCCTCGGACGTAAAGCTACGGACTTGAAACTTCAATGATATAAGAGAGTGAAACGGTGAAACAAGGAGCGATAAAGAAACATAAAATACGCGGCGACGATGAGATGAGGAGAGAGACACTGAATAGTGATTGATAGTAGTTTTAACTCAGGCTGCTTCGATGCAATTATTCCTTACCAATGCGGACACGAACTTCAAATTCGTAGCTATTAAACCAATAAAGATCGACAGCGATACCAAATAAATACCGGCAATAAAAAAAATTCCAAAAGAAGCCGGATAAGATAGTTGCGAAAAAAGGGGAGAAGTCGAGAGATAAATAAATATACGCTTGGTACGCTTGCGCTTTCTGCATCTTTAACCCGGTGCTGCTGGTTGGGATTATCGGATATACAGTGCTCCACGTCTAAACGTTCGATAAGGCGGCCTAATAACGGACCAAGCCGTGTGGCCATCAGGGCCGCTAATCCTCTAACTCGAAGTTTCTTACAGGCAGTACCCTGCGGGAGATAAACGAGAGCGCGCTTCCCCCCTCCCCCCAGCTCCAATAATATTTCGTTACCTCCGCCGCTACACTTATATGCTTTGCTAACTTGTCAAATTTATTTCCTCCAGAAGGTTGTGGCGCACGCAATGGCGGAAGGATTTGTTTAATTATTCCGATTAATTTGTGTCGAAGATGTCAATTTTATTATGCGCAATCGTTGGATGTTTTTAATACACGAACGATATTTATTCGTATTAAAGCAGAATTTTTGTAATTGACTATAAAAAAGAACCTCGTAGAAACATGACTCTTCCAAAGTAGAAAGTTTGAGAAAAAGTATTTGCGCAGGACCGATAAATAATCGCTTAAAAGAAGAAAAGGCAATAATTCGCTGGTAAAGGAGAAACATCCCTCTTGCACCGCTCCCTTTTTACAGCGAGCCGCTGCATCCTGAATCCTTCTTCGCTCGTTGAAAAATGTGTTAAAACCGTAGGTTTTTACGGGACGGCGGCATGGGAGAGTAAGGAGGGGGCGAGAGACAGAAATCCGATGCTCGCGCGAGGAGAAGAAGAAGCAGCAGCGAGGGAAGAAGCCCGAGATAAGGGCGAGTTGCATGTGTAAGTGAGAGCGAACAACGCGCCTTCACGTCTACATATACGTACACACATCTCTACACGAGTATAGTGGACGCGCATTTCGTACGTGTGCATGTGTGCGTTTATCTATGAGCAAATGGCGGGGACATTAAATATCGCTCCTCCGCTCGCTCGAAAATTAAAGCCACTCTCCTATGCCCGTTAGCTAAACTCACCTACATATATACGTGTGTATCGCAGGTTTATAATATAGTCGAGAATACCGTGGAAGAGCAAGCCGAGAGCGGAGATAGGAGGGAATTTATTTATTCGATGCTTTAATAAGGACCGCTGGGGCGACCAAATTTGTTTGCGGAACCGTAATGGCCGAGACCGTCTGTTTATGTGTATGTGTATGTCTCTGTCTGTGTGTGTATTGCTGGAAATCGCCCGAGCGACCGCCACGATGTTTGATGTGAATTAAATTCTGCTGAAAACGCGAATGTGGCCGGATTCTCTACCCCCAAAAAGTTTATCAAGTTTATATGGACTATATATCGCTGCTTGACTGCGCGCCCTTGCCATGGAATATTCATAAAGGCCTTTCGTATATTTAAATTGAGAACATATTCGAATAGAATAATCTTCAAAATGGCTGTACTTTTGCGGATTTTTCCTTTTCTATATCGTTTTACAACCTGCTGTATTCAAACTTTAATATTATTATATAAAATGATCCGATTCTAAATAATTCTAATAAATGATAAAGTTTTAAAATACCTCGCCACGATGACAAACAACCAATTGCTTCAACTGCACCAAACAACGATTACTCGTAATCCGGGCACTTCCTCGCCGCAGCCGCAAACGCTCCCTAACGACTTCTTTCCTCGTGCGCTTAGCTCTCAACTCTCAACAATGCTTGGGCCAAAATAGTTGGGCGCAGCCAGCGGCACAAAACGATCGTCAATATTGCCGGGTTAAAACGGTAATTCAGCGCTGAACTCGGATATAGGTAACCGCAGCAGCCTTTTGGTCCCACTCGTGCAGCGCGCGGCGCGAATTTCCCGCCAACACACGACGAGCTGCACTATTCCAAATTAGGCTCATTTTCCCCTTAACGTACCAGCACTAGCAGCAGCAGCGGCAGCAGCAGAAATTCAGCAACAGCTCGGCCAAGAGAGTTGGCCGCTCGCTAGCTCGCTCGTCGTCGTCTAATTCACGGAAATTGCCCGTAACGCTCCAACGGCGTAGACCAAGAGAAAATTTACGATGATATACGCGAGTTGGTGAAATTAATTAAGACGAAAGTTCGGACCCTCGATCGGGGCTTAAAGCAGCAGCAGCACCAGCACCAGCACCAGCAGCTTTGGCCTTTAAACATTCGTGCCCGGCAGGTACGTTGCACTTTGCTGAATTATTACGTCGCTATACGGCTAAGAGCCTGACTTCGACGCCGTGAGAAGTGAAGCTGAGGTCCTTCGGCACTTTTTAGCGCTACACTCGGTGATTAGTATCAAAGTCCTGTTGAATGTCGATCGCATTTCTTTTTTTTTTTTTATTGTTGATATTTGGAATATTGGTTTTCGTGAAAGTTGGCTATGATAACGTTATCGCTTTCATATTATATTTGACTTTATCGGCGAAATGAGTCAATCTCCGCGATAGTATTACTTTTATGAACTTGTACGAACGATTTATTGAGTCACTTAGTAAGGTCGTATAGTACACTGACAAGAATATAATTTCGAAGCTAGTAGAATTCATTTAAACCAAGTAGAAAATAATCTTGTTTTAAGGCATAATAGAATTTTTCTTACAGCAAACATAATATCTGCTTCACTCACAGCTCACTTGCTTCGAGTACATTTTTACAATATTCTAGCGGAATTATGTTTGAAAAATAAATATTTGATATAAGAATAATTGTGTTTAGTAATTTGAATTATTAAGTTGAAAAAAGAATATTTCATATAACTTTGAATAATGACTACTACGTTCTACTAGACTTTCGTTTAAAAAGTAAACCTAATTAAAATGCATTAAATTATTAATATGTTGCCAGTTAAAGTAAGAATACTTAGTACAACACAAATTTTATTTCACTCAAATAAATATTGATTTCAAAATAGATCATTTCGTTTTCACTCATAAAGAAAACCACGTAAATACACTTAATTTTCTTTACGGTAGGCACATGATGAGATATTTGAAAATTGTATATTGAATTGAATTTAATTTATTTTGATATATACGACTCTTTTACTATATGTATATGTATTTATGTAAAATGCTACAGAGATAGACTTGCTACCTGTACATAGCTATAGGATTATATATGTGGGACAATATTTTGTCAATGTTATGCCCCTCCTTCCCATTTACTATTTGGTCTAAAAAAATTTCATAAAAATAATAAGATTATTAGAAAAGTAGAAGCTTTTGAATGGCGCGTGGTAAAATTATCTTATTAAATCAGACCATTCGAGAAAATTCGAAAAACCGAAAATAAATGTTTTTAACCATTATTATTTAGTTTTCCAAATGTTCATTATGATTTAATTTAACTCGTATATATAATTATCAAATTCTTCTATCTAATATACGTTTTAATCATATTTTATAAAAATAACATAATATAATTTTAAATCAAGTAATAATCCAGTTATACAATAGATTTTTATTTTGAAGTGAGAAACATATCTACTTGAATAAATGAATGTAATTCACTAGCATTATAATTTTCAACCAAGTATGATTGGTTTTAATTCAATGCCAATATAATTTTGGACCAAGTAAGACTGTACTTAAAATTAATTGGTTTGTTTGCTTGAGCGAAAAACAGATCTACTTATGGCCAGTAAATTTCATCTAATCGTCAGACGACCATCAAAAATGAAATGAAAACTCGATTCTCTTACCTATAGAGGAATTCATCTAACTGCAGACTTATTTATAATCGAGTCAAACATTAATTTTTAGAAGCTAAACTATTTTATGTTTGAAGGAAAAATTGCGTATTTTTGAATGGGAAATCTGCTTATTAAACGCTAGTAGAAATTATTTCATTGCAAGTAGTACTTATTCAAGCTGAATTTTCCACTTGCTTCCAAGAATGATTGTTTTCAGTGTAGCATTGCAAGTTTTCAATCAGTCTTGAAAGTCAAATTAATGATTCATATCCTATATAGTATTTTGACTATTTAGGGAAAACTATAAGTCAATCAATTTGCAAATCCATTGCCTAACCATACTAGACTCCAACCTATAAACAAAAACCTTCTCTCTCTGATTTAGACTAGTCTCTCAAATCCGCAAAAGCAATTCGAATCATTGCCCCGCAAATGAGGGGCGCCCAGCTCAAAAAGAAAAAGTAGCAGCAGCAGCAGGCAAGCCAAAACATCCCCGATATATATCCCACTACGGCATTATCAATCTTCCTTAATCCCGAAATGAGCCACGCAAAATCGGGAACGCGTATAGCAGCCCGTCGGAAATCTCCAGCATCAAGACAAATTATCTCCGCACATTTGCATCATCGCAGAAGTCGTAGATAGGTCAGATCCCAGAAGTTACACATGTTGGATTGTTAAGCAAAACCGATCGACCAGACACGCACGCACGATGCGGGGTAGAGGTTGATCCTCCACGCTTTCGCGTTCTCTCGTATATACAGCTGTATATATACATACAGAAACCTGCGGAGATGGGGAATGCTGGATAAGATCTGCAGAAGCGTGCGGCTTTGTATCCAAAGCTGATATAAGCCGTTAAGATAACGAGGAAATTCGTCAGACCGGTATACGGCGTTCCTACATTCTTTCCACTCTGGGCTATCCACTCGTTTGCTCGCGAATCGCAGTTTCCTGCTTTTCGAAAACCAATGTACAGGGGAGAAGCGCCGCTGGACCGGTCGTCTCCATCGATCCTCTCCCGGAGAGCTTCCTTTTAACTTGCTTTTTTTTCGTTCCTCCCCCCTCCCTCCCGCATTCTTCTTTTATGCTAAGTTGCAGGGATCGGATATTTTCTTTTCTATCGCTAAGGAGAGAGAGAGGGAGAGAGAAAGGCGAGGAGGCGAGGAGACAGGAGTAATTAGTTGGCTGTAGTTCCGGCCGTGCGCGCGATGCTGCCGGGCATTAGGGCAACTTTGATTGAGAAAGCAATCTCAATCAAAAGTTTTATCGATACATCAATTTGTTGAATGTTTAGCTGCACTTGATAACTCATCTGCTATATATATATATATATTAAACTGTTCAGAATTGCATTGTACATTTTTTTCAGCTGTCAAAAACCGTTGCTAACTTTTTGAGCTTCGTTATTTATCCATATTGATTTATAGAAGCTATTAAGTAATGTTCGCTGATGTGTCTACTTTGTAGATGTACAAGTAATTTGAATACAAGTCGTTCCAGATACAAAAAGATCTCATGATCTTGGCCGGTCACAAGCGGAACGCACGAGAATCCCCTTTAATAAAACCAGAATCCAGATCAGGTCCGAGTTCGCGAAATAATCGAAAGAACGAGGGGCGAAAAAAACATTGGAATTCCTCCGCCGAAAGTAAATAGAAGTATTTCGTCAAGGCGAGCGAAGACGACTCGCCCTCTCTCTCTCTCTCTCTCTCTCTC
>UELV01179156.1:0-12928 GCA_900490015.1 Megastigmus stigmatizans | reverse complement strand
CAGTGTACCACTGAGTATCTACGCAAAAGATTGGTAGAATCATTAGTCCTACCCCATCACGACTATTGCTCTGTTGTATGTCTTGATGCATCTAATGAACAGAAAACTAGACTACAGAGACTGAACAATACGTGCGTTAGATTTATCTATTGTGCTAGGAGGGATGAGCACATCACCCACTATAGGAAGCAACTGGACTGGTTGCGTGTTGATGCTAGGAGGAATTATTTCGTCGCCATTCTCTTGTATAAGATCCTCCGATTGAATAAATCAAAATATCTAGCGGCTTATTTTAATAAATATCAGTCCAGGGGCACTAGCAGGGGTGTTTCAAAAGAACTCTCGATACCGAAGGTGCGTACTGAAACTGGTATAAGATCTTTCCAAGTGCAAGGTGCGCACTTTTGGAACTCTCTTCCTGATTGTCTGCGCTACCTTCCATTTTTGCGCAGATTCAAGTCGGCGGTCTATCAATACCTCTTCGATCTGGATGCTTAGTCGCTCCGCGATACACACTGAGAAGCATTCTACTTGCTTGAAAAGGAATGACTCTCGACCGATTTATGTATATATTATCTGTACTGTATTTATTTTATATGTATGACGTGATACATACCAAAGATTGATTTATATATATACTTAAAATGTTTTTATGAAACGACTGTGATACCTATATCATACCAAATATATTGTTAATTCAGATGTATATATTATTTTGCTATTTTATATGAATATTTTGTATTTTTGTTTTTTATATTATAGTAAAATAAAGAGTTATCTATCTATCTATCTCTTGCGCGTGGAATTTGAACGCGTTCGGGAACGGACGCCGTTACTATTTATAACTTTACTTTCTTGTTATTACTTGTTAGTATTTTATATTCATGTTCATATATTTCGAGAGAAAATTGAAATAGAATCAGAATATTTTTAACTTCTAGCATCATATATATAGCGAGCACAGGTGTACATTAATATATTTATGAATAATGACGGACTAGGATTGGGGATTACAAAGACAAAATACACCCCATCCATAAGTCGATCGGGATCGAACTCACAATCTTCAGAGTGTGAGGCGAGCGCCCTAACCACTGGGCCATATCCATGCACTAGCAGCAGCAGCTAGAATCTTCCTTATAGGTCCTAGCGGCAATGCGTCGATATCCTAGATACCATATATGTCGCAATCGCTATATAATAGTATAAGACTCTGCAGCATGTTATAATAATAAACATTTCAACAATAACAAACGATTAAAATAGAGAATAAATATTTCTTTCATTCTTCTATAAACAAAGATTATATTTGTAAGTGTGACTTCCCGCGAAAGTAAGTATTATAACAAGAGAATTTTCTCGCATGTGATTCTACCGAAAAAATGCGCATTTGTTAACGAAATGCTAAGTCAACTGGACAGTTATAGAGTTTCCCTTTTGGTATGGTATCTCGCTAGCAAACTGGTTACTACGTCTCATTTCTACCGGGGTATGTTGTACTAGTTTTCCCTCAAATTTTCGTTCTAATTGAGATTGATAGTTTTGAGAAATAGGGGCGTGAATATAACAATTTTCAAAAATCCAGATATTTTAATACCCATTCCACCTCTAGAGATAAATAAAAATGAAAATTAAAGATCTCGACATGAGAAAAAACAAAGAAATGGGCTAGACTTA
The DNA here is from genome assembly GCA_900490015.1 of Megastigmus stigmatizans. Taxonomy (NCBI): domain Eukaryota; kingdom Metazoa; phylum Arthropoda; class Insecta; order Hymenoptera; family Megastigmidae; genus Megastigmus; species Megastigmus stigmatizans. Next base: position 11,251 of record UELV01179156.1, on the reverse strand, counting down.
ATTACGATGCAATTTCAAGAAAATTTAGGCACCTAAACATAGCCTGAAAATAGACGAATTCACCATTTTTATACAATCCCGTGAAAGTCAGTCTAATTGAAGATATTTAACTTTGTCATTTTTTTCAAAAGTACTTGAAAACCCGTAGGAAATTCGACCTGCTGCGTTAAAAGCCGTTGATTTGGCAATTTCTTGCATTTTTTCAAATAATGCCTAAAATATGCCTATTTTTACATCTTAAAAAATTCTAGCAGCTCACTATTTGCACTATTTGAGCCCTTTTTTGGTGCGTACTCACATAACAAAAATCGCCTACAAATTTCTCGAACCTGGCTGCGAAGCAATTGATAACTTTCTAGTGGAAAGAGGGGTGCATCATACTATCGCTACGCTGCGCTAACACCGCTGTACATAGTTCGGTGGAGGTCAGTCCCACTCTACTGAAGTATGGGTATCAGCCGAGGCCTCCTTTTGTCATTTCCTCAATCCGAAGGAATCGAGAGCTGGTTACTCTAGAAAAGGAACAAGATGAGGCTCGGGAAACTGGACGAAGAAAATCCAGAAGCTAGTCAGCTTACGTGACGTTGCGAGCCGAAAGTCGGAGGAATCGCACCTCCGATAGACATATTACAACGCACGTAGGAGACAAGCGGATTTCGCAGTCGGGGACAGGTTATAAAAGAAGAATAAGATTCTTTCTCCCGTAGCTGAGGGGATGAGCGGTAAGTTCGCTCCAAAATTTGCTGGACCGTATACAATAGCGGCCCATCTAAGTTCAATACCCATGAACTAAAGGATATGAACGCAAAGTTAGTTAACCCCGTTCAGGCCGAGCAGCTGAAAGAGTTGTAGCGGAAGAGACTCAAGCAGTTTTAATGGAAGAAGACGTCGAGAATCAATCTCCGTTGGACAGTAGCATCGAGGTGGCGTTGAGCGATCCGCCCCAAGCGAGCGGAGCACGCACGCAGGTCAGAACTACTCCACCGGGAGACGTAACAGCTGCCTGCGTGCCTAAAACTTCGAAGCCCCTCAAAATGTCGCGGAAGGCCACAAAATTTGCCAAGCGAGCGAGCGTTCGAACTGAGAAGGCTGGGTCGTCCGTGCCATGACAAAAGGAAAGCCAGGTTGGCCGAATGCGTAAAACACGTGCCACGAACTCGCAGATCCTTATTATTTCCTTCGTAGTTTTGATTTCAGGATGGATAAGAACACGTTCCTGAAGATGTGCACACAGATGCGCCGGGTCGTCCGTGCCATGATAAAAGGAAAGCCCGGTTGGCCGAATGGCTCGCGGAAACATATTGCGATCGTAGATTCTTCGAATCTCTCTCTCTCTGCGTAGAACGCGTGCCACGAGCTCGCAGATCCTTATTATTTCCTTCGTTGTTTTAATTTCAGGATGGATAAGAACACGTTCCTGAAGATGTGCGCGCCTTTTCGAGGAGTTATCCTTTGAGACCGAGGAGGAAACTCCTGCCTCGGTCTCAATCGCCGAGGTAGATGGGGAATTGGTCCCGGTCATGGTAGAGCGGGCACGGGCGTAATTGCTGGTAGAGAGCGCGGCACAGAAGAAGACGAGGAGGCGGCGCAGGGTACGGAGAGCTGGGCCGCTATTGATTTTGAAGACAATGCCGTGGTTCTACCAGAGAACACAGCGCCGATAAAGATTGAGCCTAAGGCTGCAAAGGGTGGCCAGGTCCGTCAAGGAGGCCCATTGGCACAAGAGTTGAAGGCAAGGCGCCAACTCTTCCTCCAAGACAAGGAACTCCAGTAGGTACAAGCGACCTCCTGAGTGAGAGTTGCCCTGGAGGAAGAGGCCTTCGTGTGAAAAAATGGGTACCGCTGGTGGAGGACCGGCGCATAGACCTGCGTTCCGTTGTCGAAACCCATAAGGACCGGTGACTCCGAAGGCCTTACTAAGCTCTTAGGCTTAATCAAAATTTTAAGTCGTCAGAGTTAGATTTCTAAGTGTATGTAGGGACTATATCGACCAATCACAGACCTTCACCAAATATTCTGAAAAAATTCAGACATATTCTTGAGGTAAAATGCAATAACTTTTATATTTACCATTTTTATGATTTAATCAGAAAATGTTGAGATAAAAAATCACAATGATTTGAAAATTCAAAAAAATTCCTATTTATACATATTTATATATGTAAATAGCTGAATTCATTTAAAAGTTATGAGAATTTAAAAATCAAGCACAGTTTTGCATTTTAAATTAGTATAAAAATAAGGAAGAGTATTAAGTGCGAGATGATGTCTAATTTTGAAACACTCAAATCTTTCGAATGAGTAGAGCTTTTGACTTTTACAACCTCTCCAATTAAAGGTCGCGTTTTTTATTTTCATTTTTGATTTGAAAACATTTTATATTTTACTTAGTCGCTAATCTATAAAGCATGAAACAACCGTATGAATTTTCGCGTATTTGGCTTGAATGGCGGTTATTCTGAATGATTGGGCCCATTGGTCGCTAAAATTGTTTCTGAACTTTATTTTTAGGTACTAAAACTACTTCCCAAATTTTCAGTAAAATCGCTTTCCCGGAGATCATGGGTTCCCCTTGTGAGTGCAAAGGACTGCACTGAAAAAAAAACGTTTAATACAGTAGTGATGATTCCTGAAAAATGTGAAGTCTCGCTTCGCTCGGGGGACAATTTTACGAGTCGGGAATCTTCTTTGTCAAATGAAAATATTTTCCAGAATTACATAGAACATAGTACATATATCGCCCGAGCATAACGAGGATTACAATTACACGAGCTCAGTAGCTACCGAGTAGGAGTATAGAAAAAACCGGTTAGTTTTCACTTCTTCTGGTCGCAATCTCATATATTTTTTAATAATTTTGTGAACTTCATTCTGTTGTATCATAAATGATCTAGAGAAGTTTGTTTTTGTTTTGGAAATATTTACTACAATGATGTAGCCAATGTTTTTGATGTATTCAACGGTCAAATTCCATAGTTCTTCACGCCGACATGCGCCAGAAATTCACATAATTAAAACAAGCTGCAAAATTGGTCGAAAATAGATGTATTCAGCAATAAAATCAAGTATGTTTAATTTTTGTTTCATTCTACTTACTTTTTACACCAAAATTTCATTATCAGAGGCTTCATTAAAAAATGTATATTTTAAGCTGTAAGCAATTTCGATTTTTTTTTTGATAGTTTTTATTCTTATTTTTTAAATATGCCACAAGTTTTTTATAATTACTTATATTTAAGTTATTAAATTATTAATGGTACTTTTAAGCATCGAATATCGCGACCATAAAGTTGGAGGAGCAAGATTCTTTGAGACCATGTCAAAATAAACAAGTAGATCTTCTTCTGAAAATGAAGAAGTTTTTTTTGTCTTGCACCACGTTTCAAATACATTTTATGCAACCGAATGCTGACGTTTCGATGCCTGTCACAAAATATTAAATGAAACTTCTGTCTCTGCTTCAATTAATTCAGATGGTAAAGTATCGCTATTATCAGAGCCGGTATCGTCATTGGAACTTGTGGTCATTATATGATTGAATTCATTAATAGAAATTCAACGTTGATGTGGTTTGTGAGCAGCGTTGACAATAGGGATGCCAATAGCTGAATCCGAACGAACACAAAGAGGAGAGAGCGAAGATAGAGAAATATTTCTTTCTACAGGACAAAGTTTCGAAATAGTATTATACATTACGCAATTAGTGGGCGAAGGAGATCATCTCGACGAGGGTGAGGATCGTTGCCCGAGCGAAGCGAGGGTGACCATCACACGAGTTGAGATAACCTAAGCGCACGTGTTACGTACAATATTTTTCCATACAACGAGCGCAAAGGCCGATTTTGCTCGCGTATGCGTAAAATCGAACTTTGCGCACGGAGTTTTGAAATGTAAGGAAAATTGCTTTGCTCATACTCTCGGAATTCAAAGATCAATGCTTTGCACACTCCTGCTTGTGAGCGTTGAAAAGCCATGCTTTGTGCACATTTATCAAATCCTAGTTTTTTTTTAGCAGAGCCAGCAAAGCTCGATTTTTTGTGTTAGTTTTCTTCTTGTAAACCATAGATCCCGGGCGCTTTTAGTAAGAGTGTGCAAAGCACATTCAGCAAATGCTTTGCATACTCCAGCCGAAAGTGCCCGTTCCCTCCATGATTTGCACGAAGAAAACTAGTACGAAAAGTCATGCATTGCGCACTTAGTTAAAAAAATAATTTTAGTCCGTATCAGTACAAGTGCCCTTAAAATACTTAAGAATCCTAGTAAGTGCTGTTTTACAGAAAAAATTTTGACATATTTATATAATTTTATATATATACGTTTAAATAAAATGTTCTGTTTTGTATTGAAACAGCTTTAGATAATAATCCACGAAAATCAGGTGATAATGAAAATCATTCTCTCTATAAACATGGTACAAAAAATAAAAAATGTACTCAAAAATATAATAGATGTCATGCCAATCGATTTCAATCCAAAACCGTCAAATCATACTCAACTTTCGACTACTTCTACTCCTAAAAATTCAGCATTTTCAAGTCCTGAACGTGAAATAAGTAATACTAGTGCAATAAGTCCTATAAACACAACTCCTTTACGTCATTCTTCTAATAGTGCTGATAATGATGAAGAGAATAACTTTAATCCAAAGGTATCTAGAAATTTAAATCGTATCTTTGAATCACCATCATCACAAGGAAAAAAAAGATTGATTCTCTGAGTGATAAGGAAGATAACAAATTTCACCTAAAGAAATCTAGAATAGATAATATTGTCTCTGAATCATCACAAATGAGAAAAATAGCGAAATAAAAGGAGTGTGTAGACGAAAAATTATCTGAATCACCATCGCAAAAAAGAACATTAGATGATTCACAAGAATCTGTTAAGGATTATTGTGAATCATTATCACCGATTAAAAGTAAAGGAGATAAGATAATGAAACGTCTAAAATCTTTACCTACAGCTGCAGAGAATTATAAAAATGAATCTTTAGATAATGACACGGAGAAGCCAAAAGAGTTTTTACAAAAATGGTTTACAACTAGTAAAGAAGGAAAAAAGGTTAGTCTAAAAAACATTAAAAAGGTTACTTAGAGAAACAATATTTATTATGTTTAATAAAATTTCTATTTTATTGCACAGATAAAAATGAGATACATCGGCAATGGATTTTCTGTGGAAGATGAGATGTGTTTTTATAGCTAACATGAGTTATGTAGGCGATGCATAAAAAATTATGCTTCACTCAGAACTCCAAGAGGGAACAATAAAAGAGTGCCAATCAGTCCTAAAAAATATGCAGTTCTATTGTGTAAGTGTTTATTAAAATTAAAACATCCCTTATTTCATATAAAATTATATGAAAGAAATCAATAATTGCCAACCTTAACATGAGTTTTCAAAAAAAAAAATGATTATTAGACACACGATTAAGTACTGTAAATTTAGATGTTCCAAAAATTACAACATTTATTATAGCCAATAAGCATTGCACAAAAATGTTATAAACATAGTTCACGTTATTATCTTATAGAATCAATTTCTGTAAAAAGTTTTTTAAAATTTATGAAATTTAATCTAAATTTTTTAAGTATTTGTTGTTTAAACAATTAAAATAAACAGAAGAATAAGCGTGTAAATTTTATTTTTCGGCTATGCAATGATTTCAATATTTATTTTGTTGTTATTCTTTACATCGTTTGTAAAGATTTTCTTGATAAATTTTTTATTTAAATAATTATTGAATTTTAATTTGCTTATTGCATACACTTTACTCTATCTTCGATTATTATTAGCTATATTTCTAAAGCAGAGCAGAATATTCACTACTTAAGGATGTTCTCCATGCCTGCACCGTATTAAGTTGGGGGCACGCTACTATGGAGCACCAAGCTGCGTTCAACTCGCTGATACTCTATAGTCTACAGGAAAATCGAATTTCATCAACATCTCGCTTGGAGGTATTAGTTATCGAGCCCTGTTCGACCCGGGAGCAATGATATCCCTAGTCGGCGCTAACCTGGCTAACCGCTTTAAGGACTGATTCGAGGAGTCGAGATTGGCTGTGAGAGAAGTCACTGGCGGAATAAGCAAAGTATTGGGGTTGCTGAAACTTAAGCTGGAAGTAGATGGACAGACTGGCTCGTTGAAAACCAGAGCGGTGGACGGACTCGGACACGACATCGTTCTAGGGATGGATTTTTGTCGAGACTGGAAAATAGAGGCAAGATTGGAGCAAAACCTGTGGAGAGTCGAGGGAGGTGAGTGGCACCCCTTTACGAACGAGAACACCAGGATCGAGACAGGAATCTTTGCGGAGTGCGCAGGCATTTCAGAACTAAACGAGGATCAAAACGAGGAAATCGAGAAACTAGTGTCCAAATGGCTCCCCAAGGATGGCAATACGTTCGGCAGAACGGACCTAATGGATCATTTCATCTCAGTGGAGGGCGAGCAGCCAGTCAAACACAGCCCCCGGAGACTATCGCCGAAAATGTGGCAAGTAACTAAAGAAGAGGTGGAACAAATGTACCAACACGGCGTAATCGAGAGGTTAGCCAGCGACTGGTGCAGCGCCCCCGTCATCGTCAAGAAATACGACGGGAAATATATGTTTTGCATAGATTTTCGGGACTTGAATAAAATAACGAAGAAGAACAGTTATCCGATCCCAAGCATCGACTCAATCTTAGATAAATTACCCACTACATCTCCAAGGTCGATCTGAAGCTGGCATACCTGCAAGTCCCGATGGAAGAATCGAGCCGACGCTATACGGCCTTCGCGGTGCCCGGCTCAGGCCTGTGACAGTTCACCCGAATGCTCTTCGGTCTGACCTACGCACCGATGACATTTCAACGGTTAATCGACACCCTATTCGGGCCAGAATTCGAGCCATTTATCTTTGGATATCTCGACGACATCATTATCGCGACAGAAACATTCGAAGACCACTTCAAATGGCTGGAAGTGGTGCTGGAGAGACTGGTGGGGGCAGGCCTCTGTGTTAATCGAGACAAGTGCGAGTTCGGTTGCTCGAGAGTCACGTATCTAGGCTACCTCTTGGACAAAGATGGGCTGAGACCAGACCCGGAGAGGACAGCGCCGGTCCTGCAATACCCTGCGCCGACTAACACGAAGCAACTACGCCGGTTCCTGGGTATAGTGGGCTGGTACGCCAGGTTTATCGAGAACGACTCGGAAACCAAAATTCCGTTGCTCAAGTTGCTCAGGAATTGCCAAGATTGAACGTGGGGAGAGGACCAGCAGCAAGCTTTCGAGGCTCTGAAGAAAGCGCTAACATCCGCACCCATACTAGCACGCCCGGACTTCTCGAGACAGTTCGTCGTGCAATGCGACGCAAGCAACTACGCGATCGGCGCCGTGCTCACCCAGGAATTCGAGGACGGGGAGCACCCCATAGTGTACGTGAGTCGCGTACTGACCGCGGCGGAAAAGAACTACACCACCACGGAGAAGGAGTGCCTGGTCCTCATCTGGGCGGTGAAGAAGCTAAGGCCTTACTTGGAGGGCTACAAGTTCACCGCCATCACGGATCATAGCGCCCTGAGGTGGCTGCGAAACCTGAAGGACCCCACCGGACGGCTGGCGAGATGGGCGTTAGAAATGTAGCAGTGGGACTTCGAAATCGTACACCGCAGGGAGGCCATCTATTATGTTCCCGACGCCCTCTTGACAGATTTCGCGACGGACAATGAAGAAGCGGCCGAGTTTGGAGAAACCCACGATCCTTGGTATCTCGATAGACTGAAACAGGTGCAGGCCAACCCGAAGAAATTCCCCAACTGGAAGGTGGAGGGCAACCTCTAGTACCGCTATAGGAAGGATCCACTGCTGCACCCCATCCTCGTCCCAGAAGAGAAATGGAGATTGGTCCTGCCGAAGGACCTACGGGACAAGGTATTGCAAGACGCTCATCGAGACGTGTCATCGGGACACTTGGGCATCGAGAAGAGCTGCGGCCGGCTCGCCCGGGAATATTATTGGCCGGGAATATGGTATGACATACATCAATTCGTGACAGAATTCGGGCAGTGCCAGCAGTATAAGACGATGCAAACCGCATCGCAGGGACTCATGGGTCAACGAGTCGTCGAGCGGCCCTGGGCGGTGGTGGCCGCCGACATGATAGAATTTCTCCAAAGAAAAGGCCAGTATAAATACATGCTGGTGTTCCAGGACCTATTTACCCGTTGGGTGGAGCTGAAACCCTTGCGGAAGGCAGACGGGAAGTCGGTGGCACGGTGGCTGGAGGAGCTAATTCTGTTCCATTGGGAAACGCCAGACTTCTTGCTGACGGATAACGGAAAAGAATTCGACAACAAAACTCTGAAGACAGTCCTGGACGAGTACGGGATTAAATTAACCACGACTCCGCCTTACCACCCACAGGCAAACCCGGTCCAGCGCAGCAATAGAACGCTGAAAACTATGATCGCGACTTCCGCCGGAACGGAGCACCGGAATTGGGACCAACACCTGCACGAGCTGCGCCACGCGATTAACACCACGGTGCAATCTAGCACCAAGGTGTCGCCCGCATTCCTGAACTACGGGCGGCACCCCAATTCGGTGAAGAGCCTTAGGCGAGAAGTGGAGTCATCGGGACCGAAACTAAAATTAGATGAGGCCGCGTGGGTCGACCGAGTGAAGAGGCTCGACGCCTTACGGGACCTGGTATCCAGGAATATGGAAAGGGCCCGCGAAACGCAATCGAGACAGTGTAACAAGGGACGCCGAGACATAACCTTTAACGTGGGGGATATGGTGACGCGCCGCGTACACGTGCTATCTAGCGGAATCCAACGTTTCTCCGCGAAGCTCGCCCAGAAGTACGAGGGTCCGATCAGGGTGATCGAAGTCAAATCGCCCTCGGTATACGTGCTCGAGGCCGGGAGCGAACGGCGGAATCCCAAGGTGCATGTATCCGAACTGAAAAGGTACATCCAACCCCGCGGAACCCACTGATTCCCTGTAGTTGAAGATGGGGATGGTGACAGTCCCGTAGATAGGTGACAGTAGTATTGTTCCTCTGTTTATTTTTTCTTTTCGAGACAGACAGCGTATTTGAGACAGACAGCGTATTCGTGACGGACAGCAGTGATCGGGACAGACAGACACCACTTCGAGGAGACTCATCATCGAGACCCAGTAAGTACCTACTCACTCCTTACCCAGTTACTAAATTACTCCCACCTAAATCCTAGTCAGTAAGGGGGTAGTTCAGGTTGGGGGAGGGCACTGCGGGAAATATTGGTAGCGTAAAATTTGTAGCGTAATATTCGTAGCGTAAAATTTGTAGCGTAATATTCGTAGCATAAGATTTGTAGCATAAGATGCGTAGTAAGTAAGAACGGTACCTAGGTTAAGAATGATACTGAGATGCCCGTGTAATGGAGAGTGCTCGCTCGGACCCGCGGTCGCGAGAAAGAGGCGTATGAGCCCAACTGATTCTAATGAGAGAGTATAAAGTAGTGTCGATATCCGATTCCGGATGGCTGATCCACTAATGGGGGGTCGGTTAGTGTAGTTTAGGGAGGGGGATTGTGACGGTTAGAAAACCGTCACGAGAGAAGGAACCTCCCGCACGAGGGTGGATTTCCCAGCCCTGGCAGCGAGTCCCCGAGCACTTTCCTGGAGCACGGTAGCACTAACGAAACTGTCCACTAACCTAAGGTTTTCTTCTTTGCTTATCATGTTGGCCGTGGGAGTCGGACCCCGGAGACAAGACGGCGAGAGGAGCAGAGCAACCGATAAATGACCACCTGCGTGACGTCGCGGATGACGGCCCGAAGGCCTAGGTAGGCGACGTCGATAGCCTTTCAAGAACCGCGGGTGCACTTTCCCGATGCTCGAGACAATGCTCGAGACGAAACCCGCACACGCGGACACCCGGACACCGGCACTAGGAAGTAGAAAATACGCACGAGAACGAGAGAGAGAGAGAGAGAGAGAGAGAGCGGCCGAGGCAATGCAAACCCTTTTTAGTGATAATCGAACCGCGAGATTGTGCGCCGGCGCATGACGACTCAAGCCTGCCGTAGGAGTGATCGAACGGCTTGGTCGATTAACGCGCGGTTTCGATTTTCGCGACGGCTGCCGTGTAGCGTAGCCGTTATCGAGACGGCACGGGCCATATTCGGGACGGAGGAGGATCCGCGGCCTCATGCCCACCTACAGGGCGAATATTATCGAGACAGGCCGGCCCTACTCTAACGTCGGTTATTCAACATTTGAATAACCGTGCGTAGATCGCCTCGTCGGTGATTGGCCAATCGACTAGCGTAGTTCTTTTGCAAAAAGACTACACTGGTAAATGATTAGGCTAATCACCGGCGTGCAAGAGAGAGGTCGGATGAGAGACACGGGTGCGAGTGAGAGCGGGAGAGACGCGCTTTCGCGAGCTCCTCGGAGAAGACTTCCGTCTTCTCACTCGCTGTTTGGACCTCGCCGACATCGGGCGTGACAATGTTTTCCGGTCGTGGTGTTCCAGCTTTCGAGCGCCAGAAGGACGTGAAACGAGAAATTCACGGAGATAGAGAGAATTCAGGGAGCAGGACCCATCCATCGAGGGAATTCAGGTCAGTGGTGAAGCCATTCGGGTTAATCGCGGGTTTCGAGCTGCGTGAGTGCTCTCGCGGGTTGTTCGAGACGGACGTGCGTGTGTTCGTGTTCGCGACATCTCGGGTGTCCAGTGTCCTCGTGCTACGGGTTATCGGGACGGCGTGGTTGGGTTAGCACCACCCAAATTCCCGCTTACGTCGTTTCTTTTTGTTTGTTGTGTAATTTAGTTACCACCTAGAGAAGGCGGTGGATCGCGACGGTGCGGCGGCCATCTTGGGACCGGCATTTGATTTTTGGCGACACGTCGGAGGCACGGCGGCCTGCGAGCCGAAATCTAGTACTGCCCCGGCGCTTTATTACAATAAACATATTTTATAGCTGACTTGAGGTGTTGAGCATTTATTGTCCGTGCGAAACCCCTCCCCCTTTTTCGCGTATTTCAACGGACTCCACGCGTGGTTGGCGGCGCATGGAGGGGGAAAAACACGTTAAGAGACTGATTTTTATAGTTTTTTCATGATTTTTTTTAGAAAGGAAGAATCAATTAGAATGAAACAGCATTTTAGGAACATTTTTTATATATTTTGAACTATTTTTACAAATTATTTGAAATGATTCGGCTCACAAATAACAGGGTTATACGCTGATGAACGCTGCTCCTTATCAT
>UELV01179155.1:36968-50361 GCA_900490015.1 Megastigmus stigmatizans | reverse complement strand
TGTCCGTTTTAATAAAGAACTGTACACAGGGATGCGGATATTGCCAGTGCTCGCGAGAGTAGCGTAGAGCTTTGATTAATGTGACAATGAATTTAGCCCCGACGAACCTCCGCCCCCCCCCCCTCCCCTGCGCAGATACTGGAGGATTGCCCGCCAAGTTGGGACGGGATTTGATTAACAGGCCGCCGCCGCCGCCGCCGCCGCCGCCGCTGCCGCCGCTCAAGGGAATAAAGTTATTGGCTCCGAAGGTGAAGAAACGGCCTAATTGTTCCGAGGATTTAATTAAATTTTGAGTGCAGGAGAGAAAATGCCTCTGGTCTCCATCTCTCTCTATCTATCTCTCTCTTTTATTTCTGTAAGGTATACAGTACACCGTTGCGGTTTTACCCATTTTACTCTGGTAAACATCGAAAAGTGCTTGTTTATTAGTTGAGTTGGACGATATTCTAATGTAGATTGTCCAGTAAGCCTAGGCAGTGAGTGTGCGTTTTAATTAAACGTGAAAGGATATACATATTGACATTCCGCGTTGCACTTGCCCATTTATGAATATTGAAAAAGCCATTTTTAATTTCTGTAAATAATAATGCGCCATGCATATGCAATACCAATTTATTATATATAATAAGATAATTTGTTTCTAAATATACGTACATATCTAATGGATTAATAACCAACAATATTTTTAATGAGTTGCGTAGAATTTATTGAAAAATGTTGGTTTCGAACTTAAAATGATATATATGGACAAAGTAGGAACGAAAATAAATTGAATATATTCCATATTACGATATTATTTTCGCTTATTCAGCGATATTTTGAGGCTTTCACCTAGATTGATAGGAAGGAACATTTTTCTCGTAAAGAATGGAATATTCATAAATTTTAATAAAAAAAAAAACTATTATATAAATATAGTATAATAATAAATGTGTAGCCCAAAAAATATATTTCTACAATTATAATAAGTGATCTATTCCAATGCTTTAAATTTTTAAAGCTCCAAGTGTCGTTCGAACGACGCTTTGACCCACTTATAATTTAAAGTATGAAAAAAATGTCAAAAAGCCATGTTTATAATCCGTCGAAAGGCGAGGCGAAAGTGCGCTCTTCAATATTTAAGTTTATCGTTACGAACCAGCGAGACTAACAGATTGTTTTTCCCTTTTCCCTCTAATTGCAGGTTCATGCTGGATTCTTTACAGCAGTGTCCTCGCGGTGACGGCGGTCCTGTCCTGTCGTCAGAGCGAGTTCCAGTGCGCCAACGGACGCTGCATCGGTCTTAATAAGGTCTGCAATCTCGTCGACGATTGCGGCGATAAAAGCGATGAACAACAGCAGTGCTCGCGTGAGTACAGAATCCCACCTCCTCCCCTTGCCTTTAACCCATTCTCTCTCTCTCTCTCTCTCTTTCTCTGCTCTTATCCGTTTTCTTTTAATGATGAACTCATTAAACGAGAACTCGCGAGACCGAAATTGGTTGTTTTTGATGACAAGACGAGATAGAGGATTTTCATTGCCGCAGGACGCTGAGGCTCTTTCGCGCTGATGCTCGGATTAATAAAATGTACATTTAAGGATTGCATCCCTGTTTTTCCCTTTAATCAATGGTAAGCGAAGGCTGGATTACCTTGCTTTTAATGTTTCTTGAATAAGTAGGCGATGCTGGACTGCTCATGTAAACCAGCCACAGTCTAATTACTTGTAATGATAATTAATAATATGACAGAAGATGGTATGGAAGAATAGTTTATACGTAAGATTATTTCTATAACGAAAAATAAATATTTTGTACAAATATTTATTTACGTAATATTTAAATTTTAATGTCACTGAATGTATTCGTGAAATGGCACAAAACTAAATCAGTTTGTGGAATAAGCAGTAAATTCAAGCGAGTGCGCGAAAGACGAATGAAATTCATATCATAATCAATCATTCAAACCTCATACCATTCAATACCCAAGAGCGTAGCAGTTGGTGGTAGAAGCTTGGTAGATGTACAGAATATTGATTTTTTCGTATACAAACGCTTTACCAGGTTAATAAATAATTATTCGGATTATTCTTCATTTCTAGGAAATGTGTTATACTATCAATTTTGGTGTGCTGATAAACGTATACTTACTGTTATAATATACGTTTATAGTTTTACTACAAGCATTATTTTTTAATTGTAAATCATTTTGAGCTTTGATATGACGTTACTTTACACAATTATATTTTTGAATGATTTGCGTATACACAAGGAATTTATTAATTTTCTTCAAATTGCGTAAAAATGTAAAGTATTTTAAATGTTGAGATGAGATAAAACATTCTAAAATATTTAAAAAAATATTTACATCGTATTATTTAATTCTACAATAATCATAGGATTGCAAAACATGGAAGTTGAATATCAAATTATATATAGTATTTGAGAATAAAAAGTCCAAGTAATCAACAAGAAATTCGTTGAATTGCTCGTTTGTACAGCATGAAAATATTTTAACACCTCTAATACTGAAAAAATATATAAATGATAAAAATTTTAATTTTAGCTTAAATTATTAGTTTAACTGTTTTCTACTTCTTTTATGAACATATATTTGTTATATAGAAAAAATCAATGAAATTATAATAATTCAAAAATATGCTTCTAATTTTTAATCAAAAATCCTTACATTTTATACTCCAAATATTTGCTCCAATAAAAGAAAGCAATAATATTTAACGGCTTTGTCTATCGAACAAATAACTTGAGCAAACAATCGCTTGAGAATCAGCACGGAATTTATCAATACGTCGAGAAAGGAGCGAAAAACAAATGCAAGCTTATCGGATAACCGCGTCCTACAACACAACCGCACAGAAACTTCTGTCTAATTTTCTTCTCAGCGGGGATTCGTATATGGTTCGGGTCTCCCGCGGCCAGCGCGGAAAATCAAGAAAATCCCAAGACAACCACGTAAACAGAAGATAAATAGCCTTCACAGCTTGGCGCACACTCGCGTGTTTATCTAGTTCTCGGGTTCGCAGCCATTATACATCTCGCTCGTTCTCGCTTTTGCGCGCACACACACACACACACACACACACACACACACTCAACACAGAAACACGATTCTCGATTCCTCTCTATCTCTGTCTTTCGCTTTGGTCCGTCACGCGCGCGTATATACGGATATAATTCATTGGCTATACCGTACAGAGTTACGCGCGGCGCGCGATGGATGGACGAGTTGAGATTGATACTGCCCGTCTAGCTTGTATTCGCGTGTACCCATATATACGAGTATGTGTATGTATCCGTCGAGTGGGAGTCGCCGCGTTCGAAAAACAATTAATCGCCCGGAGCATCGACGAAACACACGATGACTGGTCATCAAAAACTCGTCGGGAATTCATCGCTCTGATGTGGAGGAGGAGAAGGGGGGAGGGCGAACGAGGCTTCCGTGTCTTCTGGCCCGTTGGTTACGCAGATTAAATTTCAAACATTGCCACTGTGCGCGCACGGGAAGTGATCGCATAGTCACACGCCGAGCGTATATATACGTAGCCTTGTTCGCGCCACCAATTTTAAATGGGAAATTTTTGTTTGTGGCTTACTCTATTATCTTCTTTGATCGGGTATGGCTTTTCGTGATGACCGCGTGCAGAATATACCTAATATGTGAATTCTCGATATACGGCTGGTCTCTGCTTGACTTTTTTTCTGTTTTTTTTTTTACGCGGATTAGACGAGTCGTAAACGATGGTTTTATTTAACTTTTGATTGAAGCGACTGCAATCGGTGGGAATGACTGCAATTTCTTTTGCCTTTCCATCGTGAATCTTTGAAATTCTTGGGTAAACTGTGATTCAAGAAGGTTTTCGGGCTTATTAAATATGTTAGAAGTATTGATTTTTCAAAATACTTGATAACTTGATACTAGAACACAAAGAGGATTCTACGTGGATCCAAAGCAGAACTTGAGCGTTAAAAATATTTAATATAGGTCACTCTGAGCTTTATAATTTTTCAAAGAAGCGTCTCTCTTTGGAAAATATATGACCTACATTCTCCCCTTTTTGCACTATCGTTGGTGAAATCTTCAGAGAGTAGCCTAACAAAAAAGCTTTCCGTCTACAACTATCAACGCGCTCACTCACCAGGTTTATCTCAAACATCTTTTAATTCAATAATAATATCAACAACCAATTAACATTTAATTTGTTTAATTGTAAAAGCTGTTTTTTTACGTTGACGAGGCAATTCCTAGTGGTATAAATTCATAAGCTTATCATGTCCGACCAAAGTCGGACATTACTACTTCGCTCAATTTATTACTCACCATTCTCTCGCGGTCATCCGATACTCTGCAGTACATTTGTACCGAAGAGCTTCCGCTTCTTATTACGCAAAGAACTATCTGAAAACTCTTCGCGAGTCTATGAAATCTAACTTGTTCCTTGGACCATCAGCGATTGTCTACCGCTCATTCGAACCGATAGCCCGCAGACGGAAAACTTTTTCGCGAGCATCCGCCTCCGCCGCTACCGCGCTTCCTCGTGAAAAACACTCGTCGTTGTCGTCTCGTAGAACTTGGGGGAGGCCAAATCAGAGCGGAAAGTTAAATGTGATGTTCACGACGCGAGAAGCGAGTGTCTTTTCCAATCTCGCTACGGAATTAGCGCGAACAAGCTTCAGCACCCTATTTTTTACTCCCTTTTGTGCAGGTGTTCCCTCTCCCCAGCCCTTCATCTGGGAAATGAGAACTTTACCAAATTACGTGTAGCAGCACAGAGACGCAGGGTAAGGCGGGGGTTAAGGCAATTTTCAACGATACGCACATCCCCCCGGCCTTTTTTAATTCGCCTGAGGGGGGGGGGGGAGAGAACGCGCAAAATGTAAACGCAGTCACTGTTCTCTCTCTCTCTCTCTCTTTCTCCTGCTCTTCCAGGATGTAGTTTTCTCGGTAAGGCTCTCTCAGCAAGGACTTGGCTATATGCTTTGTCGGCTTCCCCGGGTCCTCGTCCGATTTGTACGCGAGCGCTGGTCTGACGAGTAATTAAGAGCGCTGCTCTAGACGCGCTACAAAGCGATGCTCGTGAAAATAATCTTTCTCTAAAAGAGTCCTTTAGCTCCGTTGGCTCTTAATTTTCTGTAGCACCTGCGCTGTAGAATATATATACGAAGATTATTTAAGGAAAAAATTACCTCCTTACTCCTTTGGGATCTTGGAGTGACAGGCTTGTCCTTCTGATTATGAAATCTGCAGTCTAGATTCAATAATTGAAATAATTATGAGCACGTGCTAGTGAAACTAATGAAGATCTGAATAGATTTATGCCACTTGCATACTTATAAGTTATGATCCTTTTATATCCTTCTGAGAAGAATATCGATATAAGTTGTGATAACTCTAATTCATTATGTCTATAGAAGTTCCAACAAAGTATAAATTTCCGGCATTGAATTTTGTAACTAATAATATCCATTGATTATTGACAATATATTCTCAGTCTTACCAATGTGGATGCAATATTTTGGATTTGGATATAAAAAAATACTGAAACTATATGTCAATAAAATAAAAGAATTTATTTTTCATTAAAGAAATTGGACATTTCTTCGTCTTAGTCCATGCCAATAAATAAAACAATAATTTACAAAGTAAATGTAAAACATCTACTTATCCGTTATAAAACAGAAAAGTATATAGTAGATCTTAAAATATATTTTGACTTTTTTTTATAAAAGTATAGGTATTTAAATATTATTGTTTTTATTTCAATTGATAATCTTTACTAGTTATAGAATATAGATTTTTCGTCATTTTATTACACGCAATTAATCACATCCAACAACAAAAGAAATTAATTAATATCAAATTAAGATCCTGTAGGAAGAAAAAGTTTATTTAGATACAAAATCTGTATTTGAATCGGATAAATAATTTAATTAGCAGTCGATAATGAAGTCTTCATTCCGTCTACGAATTTCTTTTCAGCGAGTTACATCGGCGTAATCAAATACAAATCACTGCAATTATTCGAAAGTATTCAAAGCCGCTCGCACCTCCAAACCCCTTTTATTTGTATACTCGTATTACATCCTGTTCTTCACCTCAATGTTGCGCGAGATGTGAGCACACGAAGCGCGTAATATTCTCGCACGAGCAACTGAAACTCGCGTGTAATTAGAGGAACAAATTTCACAAGAATTACACTCTGTAATGGAACAAAAAAAATTAATTAACACCCCGACTTCGTTGTACTTGGGGAAAAAAACGTATGGCCGATAGAAAATGATATGGCTGTGAAAGAGAAAACGTCATATTCGCGAGACTTGACGAGTAGCGTCGAGCTCTTTGACTGTTTTCACGCCCACATGCCGCGACGTTACGGAAGGGTAGGGAGCGGCAGATATTTTGCTTTTCGCTTTGAGTGCAGCGAGACGTAGTCTCCACCTTTTCGCAAGAGCTCATGAACTATGGGGCACGTATACGTATGTGTGTGTGTGTATGTGTGTGTGTAGGCTAGTCACTGCCGTAAGAGCCCTGGAATTACAATTTTATTTATTTTTACCTTTTACAGGTTAAATTCTTGGAAAAGTCTGCTTTTACGGTAGGAAAAAAAGTACAAGTATAATAGTGAGAAGTATGAATTTTAATACTTGGAAGAAGTTAGAATATTTTTAATGGATGAAAATTAATACACGATAAGAATTTATTGAGAAAATTATAGTTTACCTAAAAATTTCTATAAACTATCTGACATATTCGCGAAAATATGCGATAACAATGAAGATGACTGGCAAGTACTAATTCTCTACACTATCTTCAGTATTTTCAAAATTTTACTATAGTTATATCAAGACTCGTTATAAAATATTAAAGTATTAGTGAATTTGGTTATATCAAACCAATTAAAGAAATCGCTAGAATTCTTATAGAATTTATATCAATCATCGCTATCAGTTATCTCATCATCAATTCAGAGCGGCGGCGGCTCAGTTTAATAAATCGAAATCGCCGGGTCCACGTCGAACGCGCGGTAACACTTGCCAAATTCGTCTGGCCGAAAAAGCGAAACAAAATAAAGTATCGATCGGAAAGAAGGCCGACCGCAAAACCCAAACCAATCCCCCATCCCCCCTACCCCCCCTTTGCAGAAAAAAGCGAAAAATCGAACGCGAGTAGCGCAGTGCATCCCCCGAAGCGGGAATCCGTTAAAAAAACGCAGTTGCCCACAGATAGATAAGGGAAAAGGGTACAGAGAGCGAGAAAGAACAGAGAGAGGACGCGGACAAATCCGGGGCTGCACAATCGTGAAAGCAGTGCGCTGACCAGTTGATTTATCGGCTCTCGAAATTGATATCGCGCGCACGACTCGAATACACGAAACGAGAGAGAGAGAGAGAGAGAAGCGCTTCGGTGTGGTCGCAGGGCAAAAAGTTTGTGTATGTACACTTGCACACAGCTGAACCGCAGACGCACGGAAGACTGTGCACCGAGATATATACCTGCAGTCGTCTGTGTCCACAAGTAAAGATCCGCCGCTCTCTTCCTTTGCTCGGGCGCGGACCTTCGTGCTACCCCAACCCCTTGTGCACTTTATCGTCTGCACACACATACACGTGCACGTACATACACACGCCAAACTGTGCACTCTGCCCCGCTAAGTCGAGATATACACGAGGTTAAAGATACCAAATTCACCTTCTTACAAATACAGACCTACGCGTATACATATATATAAGTATACACACACACACACTGTTGCGTGAGTATATACAGACGTAATCGTGAACTGGCAACGTGGAAGCTAGGGTATGAAAGAGAAGGAGAGAAAGAGCCGCGGACGGACATAGAGAATTGGCGCCCGTCCAAGGGAATCAGCATTTGGGTCGACCCACCCCACTCCCTCCCTCTACCTCCCACCCCTCTCTCTCTCTCTATTTCTCTCTATCTCGCTTAGCTGTATGTTAATGCATGCACACACGTACACGTGGCGCAAATCCATACATACCACTGGCGGGGCACGAGCATCTAAGCCATCTCGTGTGGCACGTATATATATATATATATACTTTCACAGAAATTCGCCGCTGCAGTATGCACATTTGTGCTTTTTTTATTGTCGCCCGCATCCATACTCGTGCAGCAGCAGCAGCAGCCACATTGCACGCTCGTATAACGTATTAAGCAGGGACTACCTCCTCCTCTCTTTCTGTCTCTCTCTCTCTGCATCTTGCTAGTCTAAGTGCATCCCTTCTCTATGCCCCAGCTTCTCTCTCTCCTTTCGCTCTGTCCACTGTTCTCTCTTTACACAGCTCTTTACCCATCCACACAGTGCAGTGGTCGGTTCGAGCTTTACACACACACATACACACATATATGTATATATTGTGTTTGGAACCACTAGTACTGGCTAGCAGGGCTCGACATTCCATTTACAGCGAGCTTCTGTTATGCTTCATTCTGCTCCGTTCTGCCTTGGCTTCCAGACGGAAATGGGAGGAAAGTCGTGTACTTCCTTCTCGGTCTCCCTGACCTTCTCTATAGTCCCGCTTTGTTTGACTACTGCATACCTGGCGTCTTTAAGATCTAATAGTTTGCTGCGGGGGCTATGGTAGGAATTTGCGATGCGGCGAATTTCTGTGAGCGTGTATAAAGATAGATTGGAACAGGTACAACTACGGCATTAGCTGAAACGGAGGTTCAAAAAAAATTTGCTTGACTTGTACGATTGTCTACGATGTTTTTTTGTTCTAGGCAGTGCAAATTAAATTTTTATTGAAATACTTCCCAAAACTTTAGGTGAAACAATTTATTGTAAATATATTTGAATCTTGCTTGATACCTGATAAATATGGTTAAAGATTTAAGTATAATAAATATATACTTTATCGTTCAATTCTTATATAATGCAATTACATAATTTTATATTAAAACATATTATTATGAGTATTTCTAAGATTCGGGAAGGTTTGTCAATTTTTCTAAAGAACAACTCCTCATAGTTTAGAGCCCGGAAGAATGTAACGTGAAAAATCGAAGCACGAAAGCTATATAATGCGATATATCTTCATACTAGTATATAAAATAAGAATATATATATATATATATATATATATATGTTTCACAGTGAAAGCTCGCGAGCCTTTAATCCGACTAAACAGAGAGCCGAATAAAGCTCATGAAATACGAATGGAGTGAGCTTATCTTTATAGAATAAGATAGGTAGTTGGGGAGTAAGTCTATAGGTCAGACCGTATACATATACTTACCTCCGTTGTACTTTCTGCGCGCTATTCAATCTTTCTTCGCGATTTCCTAGTCTTTTTTTTTATTAACCAGGTGAAAACAATTCCTCGAAACTTACTTCCTTTTCTCGCTTCTTTACGAGCTCCATTCCAAAGGGCCGCGAAAATTTACTTTGCCAGATTTATGTTTCAAGCCTGTGTGATGTAGTATATACTCCTGTATCCCTCTAAAAGTATATTTAGCCGGTATGTAAACACCTCGACATGTATGTTTTTACACCAATATAAATTATAAAACTCACTGCACAGTGAGGGAATATAAAACCAGCTTACCGTATAAAAATATGAAACCAAAGAAAAAGTGATACGATAAGAACTTTGATGAATTCCGAGCCATAATTAATTCTCAAAACTCATCGCAGCGGCCGCGCGCGAAATCCGCAAGACTATATTCACTCAACGGGCGGCGGCCGCTTGAAAATAGCGCCTCCCCGAAAGCAAAGTGTTACACCTCAAAAGTCACTCCTCTCCACGTGCAGTCACTCACCTCAAGCTTAATGGAATTAAAACGATCTCGCTTTTTATTCCTCCTATCGCGCGCTTCATTCTCGGCGCGCTCTGCGACACGTAAGGGAGAGGAAATGGAGTGTATAGCTCCGAAAGAAGTGCCAAACTAACCGGGGACAGAGGAGGAAGCGAAGAGAGAGAAGAGAAGAGAGAACCGGGTTCCGTTTTAAGGCCGGTCTCGGGGATTTCGCGCCCCAATTCTTCCATGGCCCCCGTTATTTTAGCGCATCATCGAGCTTCCTCGTATAATACACACGCGCCTGACCCGACAGATGCGTTTGGCTAACGCCTATTCGGTTACTCGACGGGTCATTCGGGATTCTGCTCGCGCACGTGTACGAGAGTCTCACTCTGCTCTTCGGGGCGAGAAAATTGAAAGAAAACCGCATTCGTTATTTATTATGATTTCATTTCGGTCCGACGAGTGTACGGGGCACCAGCCAACCAACGTCTCTCTCTCTCTCTCTCTCTCTCTCTCTCTCTCTCTCTCTCTCTGCATTTTGTATGGACATTCCGAAAAATGAGTTTTCCAGCATTGCGAAAATTGTGGAGGGACGTGGAGACGGAGAGGCCGGAGAGTATATGTATAGTTACGGAATGCTTTTAATGAAAAACTGAATTTCCGGGGGGTGTAGAGTAAGTTATGACTGCGGACTTTGCGTTAGCTGCGCGGAATGACAAGTGTACG
This sequence comes from Megastigmus stigmatizans, assembly GCA_900490015.1. NCBI lineage: Eukaryota > Metazoa > Arthropoda > Insecta > Hymenoptera > Megastigmidae > Megastigmus > Megastigmus stigmatizans. The sequence goes on along the minus strand of UELV01179155.1, from coordinate 39,874 downwards.
GACACCGCTGCTGCTGCTGCTGCTGGCTGGCAGTGAGAACACCGCGAGCTTCGACTACTTTATATAGTTACTGCTGCAGTGTCGTGTGTGTTGATTACTTTCATCTATACATGTACACTGTAACGGAAAAATATGAAGCAATCGATACATTTTGTATTTATACGAATTATTAGCACAAATGTATCAATTTTTACATATTTTATTTTATTTCGATTTCTCAATCGAGTCAATTAAATTCTCTTCACGGATACTGCAGTCAATAATTGTATAAAATCTGTTATTCCGCACCGGTTAATTCTTGTTTTGTCGAACGCAATATGAATGATTGCATTGATATAAACATTTTACGTACTTTAAATGGTATAATGGGCTATTGAAATTGTATACGAATACATGAATTAAACGCACATTATATTCATATAAAACCCGTGTAGATTACGGAAGCCATAGCGGTATACCGCAAAAACTGGTATAAAATGCGACGAATAGGGAAAAACATCACGCTTTACACGGCGAGAGGAGCGGGAGATATTGCGCACTTTGTCAAATTGAAAGTGAAATTTTTTCAATATTGCCCGAGCGAGAGTTGTATATATATACTTTCATTTGCGTGCAGACAGGTGCTACAAACGCTCGCGGACGTGAGGCAAATCAAACTCGCCAGCCGCGGACTCTAATCTCACCGGTGCTTATATAACTTACCTCGTTCACCGCATTTTCTGTCTATATATGTGGAAAAACTAACAGAAGCAGCGGCGGTTTCCCTTTGGGTGACACTTTCCATGAATCGGAAAAACTTTCCACTGGTGGGAATCTACCACCTTTAATTTCGTGCACTCGCGTGCCCCCGCCGTCCTCTTCCCGACGCGCGGCGTGACTTTGGGACTCGCGGCCATAAAACGGTCAGCGGAGTTAATTAAGTGACCCGATAAACTTGCTGCATCGCTTCGCTGAGTTTCATTGCGATTCCTTTATATTCGACTCGTGAGACTCTTTTTTTTGCTCTCTCTTTTTTAGGGTCTTGGGGTTCACAGGGCAGCCGAATCCCTATGATATTCGACAAATATACATTCGTGAGAATCCTCATTTTCTTTTATGTATTCGTTGCGTGGTTCATATTAATTGGATAGTAAATTAGATTATTCTTTTTACGTTCATTTATAAAGTTTCAAGAAAATTCAAACTCCGATGTGTAATTCTGAACCTATTTTACGATTTCAATTCGGTTCATTTTGTTTTCTGTATCAAATTTTAGAACAAGGAATTATTAATAAAACAAACGATATATACTTTAGAAATTGTTCGTTATTCGTCGTTCATTGTTGTCGAAATTATAAAAATTCCAATAATACACATTAAAAAAAGCACATATTCTTCTGTCCGACATTCGCTGGTATGCAAAATTTCAATTTTTAAAACCACTCCACTCCCGTTACACGAAGCTCTCACTCGACTAATTGTAGGACATATTGATGCCGACAATGTAAGCGATATTTTTCCAAGAATTCGGTCGCACATAAATACACATCGTGCATCCACACTTCCCGAGCTCATTTACCCGTGACACGCGCGAATACCCAAGGGAAGAAGAACTCTACATTGGTATTCAGAGTAAGTTACGTATAGAAGTCCACCAGGGAATCGTGTCGACTCGACTCAACCGAAGAACCATAAAACTGTACACATCGTCGCGACGAGTTCGAAAAATTACTCCCCGACTGTACCCAAACGAAGATAACTCGAACCCTTCAAACTAATTCATTCATTCCCCACCCAAGTTTTGCAATATCCTTCAATTAGACCTCAAGCCTCCCCAATCCCCGATCGATATTCACGGAATAACCGCACATCCATCTCCTCCGAACGTCTATTTGCGCAGTATATATGTATATATTCATAGCCGCGGTTGTGCAGCCGCCTCTCTATCGCGAAAATATTTGTCGCCGAGGTTATGCATAGAGCCACTCTTGTACGCATCGCGGGTGCAGATGCGTGGTAAGGTTCGCTCGCGTCCGATAAGAACCTCATCCGCTGAAATTCCGATAACCCCTCTGCATCCAAATATCCTCCTATACTCTCTATACATACAGGTATATATACGAAAGCAAGTATATATAGATACGTTTGGAATATCGCGCATATGTGTATGGGGTATATAACTAGTCGATTGGGACTCGATGTCTGACGCTTGATTAACAGCTGGAGTGTGGGGACTGGCTGCATTCGAAAGTGATTCGATCGCTCCTTCTCTCTCTCTCTCCCTCTCTCTCTCTCTCTCTCTCTCTCTCTCTCGCTGTTGGTGTATTTGCCAAAGGTGAGACGCGACGCCAGCATCACACACACGTACATATCGGAGTGTGCGCACTCGCCCAACCGGTCGCGTCTCCGTCGCTGCCTAACTACTTGTGCAAACGGCGTTTATTTACTCGGCGAATCTCTCGTCTAAATCCGTGCGGTGCTTCTCTCTGCTCTATCTCTTCTCTCTCTCTCTCTCTTACTCTCTCTCTCTCTCTCTCTCTCTCTCTCTCTCTCGCTCTACCCGTCGAAGGCATGCAAAATAAACGCTGCGCAGCAGCTTATACATCGCACTCGTCCACTTTTCGCGATTTAAGCTTGCACCAGCTAGCTCTTGCTTGCATGGGGAGAGTACACTTTTCTCTCTCTCTCGCTCTCTCGCTCTCTCTCTCTCCCTCTCTGTCTCTTCGACGACGGCGATTATGAAATGAGGCGCGGGTGTGTGCGCGTAAGAGACGCGAAGCGGCTCTCTCACTCTCTTTCTCTCCCGTCCGCGGCTAGATTACGCGCTCAGCCGCGTTATGCGACATAAATGCAAATTTAGCCACGGTCGAGCGTCGCTTCGTACAGTGCGTATACCTATCCTACCTACCTACGTATGTATATACACA
>UELV01179155.1:16032-35627 GCA_900490015.1 Megastigmus stigmatizans | reverse complement strand
TGAGCTGTTCTTTCGAATGGTGATACCGATTTTTTTAAAAAATATTCCTACAAAAAAATATGGCGTGTTTTTCACGAAAAAAAGTTAAAAAATTTGGAAATTTTAAACTTTATGAATTTTTTTCATAAGGAAAATGCAATGACATAATTCAAAATACTGCAAAAAAATGCAATCGATGTTCAAATATTACAGGAAATTTTTTTTCATGATTCTATGATGATATATGATTATATATGATCATATATGATTGTATATAACCATATACAATTATATATTATGTTGAACCATAAAAAATAATGCATAAACACAAAAAATATTTATTTTATTTAATAAATTTTAACCTCTGAAGAGATTTTATTTTGTTCAAATACTAAATATTGGAACTTTCAAAAAATTTTTAATCAAGAGGAATTTGGGTTATACTTATACCCGAAGCGTTTATTTTCCTCTTGCAGGGGCATAAAACGGGTCGCCACCTAGCGGTAATTATGTGTAGTGCATCAAAAAGCATAACTTATTGTAAACAGTTATGAACAGTCATGTATGGTTATACATATATGACTGTATACAATTATATATAATTATATATAACTATACACAACTGCGTATGACAGTACGTAAGTGAAACTGAAAACTTCTAGTTGAAAATTATATACATTATATATAGTTGCATATAATTATGTATGATCGTATACACCTATATATAAATGCATGAAATCGTATATAGTTATATAGAGACAATATACATATATAATCATATATAATTATACATGATTATACATAATCATATAAGTTTTTATATAGGATTATATATATGATTATATATAAGTATATATTAGTATATTATGCAACAAATGCGTAAAATGCGATTTTATGCACGAGTAGCGATCGAGTGCACGAGTGGCCGGCTCTAAAAAGAGGATATTATATATATATAATTTTTTAATAATCAAATATTTGTTATACGCTTTGAAGTATTTGTAGCCCTGAAAATTATATTACATATAATTATATATAAATCATTTTTACACGGGTAATTATTTTGCGTATAAAAATGTTAGTGTGTACAATCAGAATGAGCAGAATATAGGCGGTATCCACTTTTAAATTTAACGATAATACTAAAAAGTTTAGAGTATAAAATAAGCAAGATGCAGCATTGCGAGAAACGAAATTAAAAGTACAGCTAGTCTTTCAACGCGCGCAACTCACCGAACTCAAACTCGGCAAGCAGAAGAAGAAAAAATTACGCCGCGAATGAATTCGAGACTCGGCGCAGACGAAACACACAGAAGGGAAAGCGTGAAGGCGCAGTAAAGTTCTCAAATATTTATAAAATCGCCAAAGAGCCCTAAAAAGTTCTTATATTTTAGAAGCGAAAACGCAGAGAAAAGTTTCGAGTTCTCTTGCCTTCTCTCGCTTTTGCGTTCTTGCTCTATCTCTCTCTCTCTCTCTCTCTCTCTCTCTCTCTCTCTCTCTCTCTCTCTCTCTATCTCTCGGCTTCTTTGTCTTGCCGTCTTATTTGCCACCCCGGGACTCTCTCTCTCTCGTCGGTCTCTCGTGCAGCTCTGCCGGATCTCCATTCTTCGCATCAGGTGGCCGCCGCCTCTGCCTCTGCGCCTAGATATAATGTATGCGCGTGGGATCGAAAAACGGGAGCTGGTGCCAGGAGCTGGCGAGCAAAAGCAGACGGAAGCGAGAGAGCGAGGGAGGAAGAGAGAAATTCATATATATAACGCGTCTAGTCGGGAAGGGAATTAAGGCGCGCCAAGGGAGAAGAAAAATGAAAAGGTATACAAAGGAAGGCTGCTGCTGTGTGGCGCGTCTATCGCCACCCTTTTGCCCCGCGCTGACTGCTGCTGCTGCTCTTGTGCAATTTCTTGCGGAACATTTGATTGCCTTGATTATATTTTCGCTTTTTTTTCTTCTTATTTATTTATCTGTGCTGTAAATAACTTTTTGTTCTAAAATGGTTCGTTGAGCTAAAATTGCGCTTACTTTTAACGGTTTCAAACGGATACATGATAAATAAAGTCTTATCAAACTCGTCTGCATCTACTTACATTTAACTGCGGTCAACATCATAAATCTTTTTTTTAATACTTTTCGTGGTAGTATGAGCTGCACCTTTTTTGAATCTGAATGTTTCTTCGTGCTTTAAAGTAAAATTTTTTAAACATGCTTTGATAGACTACAGGTAGCCGCGAGAATCCTTAATAAAGCTGACATAATACGTTGTGCAACATAGCAAAATCAGAGTTCAAAATTGATTGAAATTTTAAAATATTGATTTATAAAATATTTTCTTACACTTTAACATGAAAAATGTGTCAGTCATTCTAAAGCCGTAAAATGTAATTTTAGTAAGTTAAAATCAATGTAAAGTTTAAACAGCTTCATAAAGGTATTTAATAATTTTAATACTATAAAATACTAAACTAGATTTAGAATTTGTTTCGAGCTTGTCAGTTTTATTAGTATAATTTTGTATCATCGATCAATCATATCAGAGCTACTAAGAAATTGAAGTTCCAAATTAATTGAACCTTCAACTCGCAGCCATATAAAAAAAGAATAAAAAATGTGATGGGGTGAGAATGAAAGATCTGTTACTTGATTGATCGGATAAAATTTAATTAAAAATCTATCTTTGCTTTCAAAGATCATTTACGTTTATTAATTTATGAATTTTCAAACTATTTCATGAAACGTAAAAATGAATACAAATTTATTTAATAAATATATATTAACATAATAAAATATAATAAATGCACAAGTTCGATTCATATCTAAAATTTATTTAAAGTTTCATAAAACTCTATTCTGAAGAACTACAATTTTTTTTATTTATTTGGTAGTTTTTTTCTTTTTTAAGTTCACGGAGGACTTCGTCATTCTAACGTTTGAAATTTCAAATAAAAAATTTCAATTTAAAAATCTGGCACCTATACATAATATTAAAAGTTTTATTAATCAATTATATTGGCACACGAAATTAAAAAAAAGTATCCTGTCCCTGAGTTCTGACTAGAGTATTCTTATATCATATTGTCATTCACTAAATCTGAATCTGACTTCAGAATTTGTTTATCATCTTTGGATTTTGAGAAATTGTATATTACAAGAATTTCGAGATATCTTAAGTTACGAATTTAAAATAATTTCTGATTATTTTGATAAGTAGTATTGTACAGTACTCAACACACATTCTTCAAAATCCATTTTCAATCACTTTTATATGATTTTTTGCCTTCAAAATATACCAATTCAAAAATCACAAGAATTCGAAGACATAACTGTTGTACAATTTATTTGCTCTTGAGGTACGCTTTGGAACTTTAAATTGGCAAATCGTATGCAGTCCTTTCGAAATGGATTTTGAAGAGTGTATCGAATATTGTATATGGAATACTATATGTATATACTGTATACTATATAATACCGCTTACTAAATTGATAAAAAAAAATTTGACTTTATAATCAAGTGACGCGGTAACGTCACGATGGCAAGTATGCTTAATATATCTCGATATTCTTGTAATAATATTTATTACAAAATTGTGGACCAATTCTGAAATCAGATTCAGGTTCAGTGCTTCACAATAGATAAGAATAGCCTAGTCAGATTGCAGGAACAGGATACTTTTTTAATTTTGTCTGCCTGTATTAATAAAAGAATAACTATGTAAAAATTTTCCATATATAATTATATATAAGTCGTTACATATAACTATACATATTGTCTCTATATAATTGTATATGGTTATATATGATTATATATAATTAGATTTAACTGAAGAGAGGTTATTGTGCTCAAATAAGAATATTTGAACTTCGGAAAAAAAATTTTTGTAAAGTGGAATCTGGGTTCTACTTATATATCTTAAGCACTGGTTTTCTCTTACAAAGGTCATATATAACTGTGCACAGTTATGAATAGTTATGTATAGCTATATATGGTTTTAGATAATTATATATAATTATATATAACTATATACAAATACGTATGACTGTAAAGAAGTGAAAGTCAAGAGTTCTGAGTTGAAAACTATATACAATTACATATAGTTACATATAATTATACCGTTATATATGTTAATATATATATATATATATAATTAACCTGCAAGCACTCTTATATAGTTATATAGAGACAATCTACATATATAATCATATAAGTTTATAAATAAATCATTTTTACACGGGTAGCTGATACATTTATATGTATGCATAGATAAAGTTAGCACACTAAAATTGATTTAGAGCATTGATAGAAGTAGAATAACATTTACACATTTCACCCAAAGAGATCATTGAAATAAATTACGTAAGTTAATAAGTCTCAGAAATATTCGCACGCAGTTTATATAGACGAAAAATCAGCGCCCAAAGCTTTCAATTCCGACGAATGGGTAAATTATTACAATTTTTTCCCCATGTAGGGAAAAAGACAGATGAGATGAGCAAAAGAGGGAGAGAGAGCGGAAAGTCGAAAGAGAGAGAGAGAGAGAGAGAGAGAGAGAGAGAGAGAGAGAGAGAGAGAGAGACACCAACAGAAGCGTATATAAGAAAAAGAGAAAAAATAAGTACGGAAGGGCGAACTCGCGGGAGTGACTTCTCGATTACTTCAGGACAGGGGGTTTTTCCTTCCGCTTGCTCGTGAAAAGTCAGAGTGAGAGCGAGCGAGAAAGAGGGAGAGAGAGAAATAGAGGAGTACGTGCACCGCGTGCCGATTCGCGCTAAGAAGTAGGGAAAGAGAGAGAGAGAGAGACAGAGAGAGAGAGAGGACGCGACTCAGGCTTATCCCGTCTAGCGCGAGAGCCAACTTTCGCTCTCACTACTTCTCCTCTTGTTCCTTCATTCCCCGCCACCACGGGGGACTTGGAAATTGAAAACTATTTGTTTTCGAGGGGGTGCGCGCAGCTTTGAGCTTTTTGTGAGCGGGCGAGGGCCAAACATTGAATCAGAGAGCTCTTGCCGAACCTTTGGATGATGGGACACGATTTCCTCATGACTTTTATATTGCGCTTGATTGAGATTTTCATTAAATTTTCATACCGCGATCCCTGCTAGTCTACCAACATTTTCGCTTCGATACCTTCCTCAAGTATTTCATGAGAGAGAGCCCGATGTAAATATTTGAATGAATACCGAATGGTGAGTCGAAAAAGATTAGACAATTTAAAGTTTAGAAGGTAAGGTAGGATGTAATTTCACAAAGTTTTATTTGTATAACTTATTTACACGTTATTTCAACAGAGTAGGATGTACTCGATATCTCCTCCAATTTGTTTTATTCCGTAAATATCAGATCTCTGATTTTTCTCCTTTTCTATATTACAATGCACTGTTTGATGATAAAGTAAATTAGGACATTCGTATAGATAAAACAAATGAAATTCAATTCGATACAAAATTGGTTATACGTGTAGGGAAAGTCGAGCAGGTTGGCTTCCAACCTCTTGGAAGATAACTTGGTAAAAAGATTATATGTATACGCGCAGTCTATTTTGCTCTGATGTAATTTAAATTTTATGCAAAAGATTGAATCATATAAGGTTAGACAATAGTTCGTAGAATACAAATTTAAATATTTATTACGATTCATCGAGTAAAAAGTTTGAGATGCACAAAAATACAAGTCCTAAAACGAGAAACGGAATACTCACGCATGCAGAAGTTAAATCATTAAAGAGAGGTAGTGAGACTTTCATCGATTTCAAAAAATCGAGCCAAATCGAAGAGGCAATCCCGCTAACATGCAGCACCATTCCCCTCGCAAAGGCGTCCATCTATCCATTTGCCTTTCCGCTAAAAATAACTCATCAGCTATTACATGGAAGTTAATAGAAGTCCAGCGATGCGTCAGATCGATGGGCGAAACGCTCGGCTGCCACGGAACCTCGTTGCGTAATTGGTTAGGTTACACGCGGGGGACGCGGCGACCGAAAATTGTCTGCAAAGAGCTCTCTGCACTGTATCTCTTCCTCTATAATTACCCGCGGCAATAGAGGATGATTATTAATATTTTGCTTGACACGCTGACCGATCACTTTGATGTTCGAACTCTCGTGCAGCGACCTCGGCTTCTGCAGTATCTCGCGAAGACTATGCGGAATTGCATTATTTATTTATTTATTTATTTATACCGGAAGAAAAACATACAATAAATTAGACATAATAGCACGTTACAAAAGTAACCCAGCAGAGAAAAATCATTTCCTGTTCGATGGTCTGGCTCTATATAAACTAAAAGACTTACAAACTAAAATACTAAAATAACTCATCACTGTTGTATTCTATGCAAAGTGCACTTCGTGTCTTAATTCCTAGTAACATAGTTACTAGGTTAAGTCGTGTGTGTAAATTTGCATGTACCATATGTATTGTAGTTCTTCATTTCCAATACCTAATCAACATTGCGCTTGCTTTTGTAAACCTCTCTGTTGACGCATTCCTGCTTCTCTTGTATATTTCTTTGTCGAAATTGTTTAATGCGCGACATGTTAGGCCAGCTGCACATGTCACATGATAGTGGGGGAACATTTCTCTATGTTGTAAGGCGGAATCACATTTACAAGAAGAAGTGAAAACAATGTCATCTACTACTATTATATCGTTCAATTATTATATTGGTTGTCTCGATATAGGCTGCATTGAATTGGTGAACGTTTGTGTGCCTCTAACACCTCTATAAAAATATAAAAGTGCTTTGTTATTTCCAAGATAATTTATATTTCCGTATGACATTCTATATTCATTGTTTTGTTTAATTTGTTTTCCTGGAGGATTAGGGATTTGATTTACTAAAATTTTGTTTGCATTTTCTGTTGCTATTTCGTCTATTCTTCTAAAGACTTCTTCTATAGGTTTAAAATCTATTTTAATGTCATCAGAAGGGATAACCTTCTCTTTTTTTATATAAAGTTGGTGTTCCATTCCTTTTATTTTTGAGTAGTGACATAAGTCACAGTTCTCTTTAATAGTTTTTTGCGTAGAATTGACAAGTCTGGTTTCGTTGATGTTTTTGATGGTTTCTTCAGCTATATTTATTGCTATGTTGATAAGTTCAGTATGGGTTGCTTGCATTTTCTTCCAGTTATAATTAGATATTCTGCGATGAGATCTATTATAGTGTAATTTGCCGTTACCGTGTGCACATATATATGTTCTTACGTCTTATATTAGTTTATCTGTAACTATCATACATCCCCATGGACTTCCAATGTAGGATGTGATAATGCTGTGTTCCTTGAATGTATTGTGGTTGAGTGTAGTAAATAGTTTTTTAATGTGTAACAGTCTATTTCTTCGTTCATTAATTTACTCTAATCCAATTTTTTATGTTTGTTTTAAGGCTTTTTTTGTTCTTGATATTCTTCAATTTACTCGGTAGCTTATTGAAGTTGATTAGTGCTCGTATATAACTCTTTTTTATACTTATGTTTCTGAGGCGTCTAGGGATTTGTATGTTTTTATTTCTTGTTGGGTTGTTAGATTCTAAATATTTCTCTCGTAAGACCGGGTAATGGTAAATTAGTGATTCATAGGTAAAAGTTTGTTCAATATTTAGTGGATTTTTGTCAAGGGTAAAGTTGTTCTTGTTTGCTAATTTCAATAATCTATTTTGTAAATTTTATAAACATCGTATTCTACCTGCATATGCCCCTCCCCAGACCAGTATACCATAAGTAGCTATACTGTGAAAAAGTGCATAATACAGCATTCTCATATTTTCTATGGACATGATTCTAGATAATTTGTAGAAAGTGAAAGTGAGGTATTTATTTTTATCGTAAATTTTATTGATGTGTACGTTCCATCTCAAGTTACTGTCGAAAATAACTCCTAGATATCTTGTTTCATCTACTCTTTTTATGTTGTTACCCTGGATGTTTATGTTCAAATTTTTCGGTGTGCTGTTGCAATGATTTCCAAATTCGATATACACTGTTTTATCTGTATTTAAAGACAATTTATTTAGTGCTAACCAATTTGCTGTTTGTTGAAAATAGATGTTCATTTTAGTTTCAACCTCTAGCCAGTTGTTTCCAGTTGTTATTATTCCAGTGTCGTCCGCGTATGATAATATTGTGTTTTCAGGCAAAGAGTTTAATAAATCGTTGATATAAATGATAAATAGTAAAGGTCCTAGTATAGTATCTTGCGGAACTCCCTTGTTGATATTTTCGAAATCGCTGTTGTAATTGTTTGCTTTGACCTTTGTTTTGGGTTATTTAGATAACTTTTTATTAGGTTGTGTGCGTTTTCCCTAATGCCATAATTATACAGTTTGTCTAGTAAGATTTGGTGATCAACTGATATTGCTATTCGATTACTTGTGTCTAGTTGATCTTGCTGTTGATTATCTTTGTAATTTCGTACAACGCATCTTTTGTACCTTTCCCTTTTCTGAATCCAAATTGTTTATTGGATAATAAGTTGAACTCAATACAAAAGTATGCTATTCTTTTATGCAGTAGTTTTTCAAATATTTTGGTGATGTTTGATATCAAAGATATAGGTCTGTAGTTTGTTGGTGCGTACTTTTCTTTTGATTTATGAATCGGAATTATTTCAGCTAGTTTTAGATCTTCTGGCCATATTCCCTTTCCTAGGCATTCATTAAAAATGTGTGCCAAAGGAAAGCAGATACATGTTGCCAGTGTTTTTAGTGTTTTTGCACTGATTCCATCAACACCTCCATTTTTGTTTCCCATACTTAGTATAATTTCTTGTATCTCTGTGTTGTTTGTTAATTGTAAAAAGATAGTTTTTTCATTTATTGGTGGGAATTTAATGCACTGATTCCTTGGTGTTTGTATTTTGTCTACTAATGTTTTGCCAACATTTCAGAAAAATTTGTTCATATGATCTGCTATCTCTTTAGGATTTGAAATTTTTTTATTTTCGTCTATGATGTACTTAATAGTATTATTATTTTTAGAATTTTTTCCAATTTTGTTGTTAATTATTCTCCAGAGATTTTTTGGATTGTTAGTGTTTTTTCGTATCTGCTCTTTATCGAATTCTTCTTTTGCTTTATTTATGACCTTATTAAGAAGTTTGGCGTAATTTTTATAATCTTCTTTTTTATTTTGATTATTTGGATCATATTTCCAAATCGTATAAAGTTTTTCCTTGTTCTTGCATGATATTATAATTGCTTTTGTTATCCAATTTTTTCTCGGTCTCATATTATTTTTATGATTTTTATTTACGTATTCGGCTTTACTAAGACATATTTTAATTTTTTCCGTTAGGTTATTGAGTGCAAGATTTGGATCCGAGATATTAGTGTTGTTTATCCAGTTGATTGTATTAGCTATGTTGTTTAACTTGTTGTAGTCTACTTTTTGTCCAGTGTAATTTTCCTTGTTCTTTTTTAATTTTCTTTATAGACATAATAATAGGGTAATGGTCGTTAAATGGCACTTGTAGTAAGTAATTCTTGTAATTTATGTTATTTAATTTGATAAAAAAATTGTCAATGCATGATCCATTATTATTGTTGATATCAGATGGTCTGATTCTATTCTTGTGACCTGGGCAGTATCCATTCATTAACAATTCTTGTAGAAATTCTTGGTCAAGTGGATCTTCATTAAATATATCAGAATTAAAATCTCCGTCTAATATATTATTTTTAAATTTTTTATTATGCTTCAATAAATCTTTAATGTTTAATAAAAATTCAGTCTTATGTATGTCGTGAGACCTATAAATTGCTGATAATACTATTACTTTCTTATTCACTAGTGTAATTTTGGAGTTAATTATTTTAAGTTTGTTAATCTGTAGGATCTCAGTTGTTTCTGTAAGATTATCTCTAAAATAAATTACTATTCCGTCCGATCTATTTACTCTACTATTATTATATTATATTTTGTAATTTGGAATATTGAATATTTCATGATGTTCTAACTTCCATGATTCAGTGCAAACAATGATGTTTCGTTTAACTTTTAAATTATTTAAAAATACTAACAATTTATTATAATTTGCATTTAAACTTCTAATATTGATGTACAGTGTGCATTCTTTATCATTAATTAAATGTGTGTTTAAACTATCTAGGCTGTCTATTATTATTTCTTTGTTAATAATTTCATCATGTGTATCATTTTCCTTACTATTAAGCATTATTAGTTCTTGGTACCATATGTGCTGATATCGTAGTTGAGCCTGCCGATCTTGCAATTCTTTGTCTGTTGGTATTGTTGCGGGCATGGGCGCTCGACCTTACCGAAGTAGCGTTGATACGTTGGCTCTAGTGGGTAGATTGTTGTTTCAATGAATTTTTTAATTTTGTTTTTTAGCATGCTGCTTTGATCACTGTCTAATGCCGAGTGGTTTGTATCATAATTTGTGTTGAATTTCCTGTTCTGATATTCACAATTTGGACACTTAAAAGTCTCTGAGTTGCATGTCTGTGCTGTGTGATTACCTGCACATTGCGTGCACGTGGCTTGATTGGTATGTGAATGTGGTAAATTATAATAATAATCGTAAAATTAAAAAAAAAAATCTAAACTTCTTAGATAATTTTTTAAATATTTTTAAATAGATTAATTACTTACATTGTTTATAAATTATATACTACATATATAGTAGAACCATACATTACGTACAAGGAATCTAAGGGTCAGTGAAATTGCAGCCGTTTTTATTATAGGATACTGACCCTCCAAGTAGCCGAACCGGCAGTTAGTCACAAGCTGTCACAAGACACCAGGAAAGCATTACATCAAAGGAGTTTCTCGCTGGCACGATCTCTGAGATATCAATACCTGAAGGTAACAAATCGGCACATCTTAAGTTTAACAAGGAAAGCATACATTCAAGGAGCTAGTCGATGGCCGGGATTCGGGAAACCAGTCAGGTTGTCTGGTGTGGTCGGATGACGTATGTCATCGACCACTTGGAGGGTCAGAATCCTATAATAAAAACGGCTGCAATTTCACTGACCCTTAGATTCCTTGAATGTAATGTGTGGTTCTACTATATATTTACTATATAATTTATAAAGAATGTAAGTAATTAATCTATTTAAAAATATTTAAAAAAATTATATAAAAAATTTAGAATTTTTTTTTTAAATTTCACAATTATTATTATAATTTACCATATTCACATTCAAAAGTATTAATAATTTTTAATTATTTGGAAAAAATACAAAAAACTTTGTTTATAACATAACCAAAAATATTTAATCAAATTTCATTCATCAAATATTTAAAAATTATTATGCAATAAATTATATTTTAAAAGTATTTGAAAGTACATATAAAATAAGATATTAAACATCAAATTCCATCAAATTATTATAAAAATATAAATATTTGAAAAAAATCTTAAACATCAACCAAATTGAAATATCTTTAAAACTTATAGAACAAATGTATAAAAAATAAACGGCTCTGATGAAAAAACATGCTATGTATATATAAAAATTTGAAAAGATTTTATTTATTGAATCTGATAGAAAATCTACATTTACATTTACATTTTAATTTCTTATAAAATGTAAAATATTAATTCCTAAAAATTTAACAGATACACCTAAAAGATAGTCTATAAAATAGAGTAAAATTTCATTAAACTACAAGTAAATTGCTTAATTTTATTCCAAAAATTTAAAAAAATGTTGTTAAGCATTTTTGGAAATAAAATTTTTTCACCGTTACAAAGCTTCCCCTGTGAGGAAGCAAAAAACGGTAATCAGTTATTAAGAATCACCAGATCTACCGATTACTAATATATTAACAATTCTTCTTAAAACTGTCCTCCCCACATCGTTAAAATGACCTGAAATTCAATCTCGATACACTTTTCGGGCTTCCCTATATAATACGCACACACACGCTCCGCGTTCCTCTATTCTCGGCAATATTCATCGGGACGCTCGGGTGATTGGATTTTAGCGGGCAGGTCACACGTCGAGGATAGCCGGATGTGATATCCTTGGGGGGCTCGGGTACGGGCGTGAAAAGGCGTCCAAAAGGGCGCGAGAGCTCACAGAGGTACCGAAGAAAGAGAGAGAGAGAGAGAGAGAGAGAGAGAGAGAGAGATACGTGCAGCAGGTTCTCCGTCGTCGTAAAAGGCCGGTTTACGAGCCACCATAAAGGTCTTCGATGGCAAACCAACCGATATTTTATGGAGTTTAAGTCGCGGGATATCTAACTGTGCACACGCGCCATGAAGCGGCACGCGGCTGCGACGGGCGCGCGATCGACAAATCGCGCCCGGCGCGCATCTTGCCAAGGCCCAGATGGTCGCGAGCGAATCTCTCGTCTATACTCTATACTTCCTTATACGCTCTACCTCGTCTCTTTTTATTTATTTTTTCTTATTGACACTATTAAATATCCACTAATGGCCGCATGACGTTGCGGACTTTTATAGCTCGGGAGAAAATATTTCCCCAATTGAATTACTTTATATATATACTTACGGCGTGTTGGAGTGAAAAGGGTATATAGTCGCGGTGTTAGATTGGATTTTATGGACGAGTGATTGGGTCGAATTGAAATGGCGAAGTCTTGAGTGCGGATTTTATTTAGTTTAATGCAAACACTGCGTAATTAGTTGTTACGAGTTTTATTGACTTTTTGTGTAGTTTAAGTAGGATATATTTATATTATTCATTGTGAAAGTACTATATTAGTTTATTTTTCTGTATATTAATTTTCATTTACATGACATTGTATATACCTCTGATTTTTTTACCAGATATAATTATTTTTGCCCGTTTTTTTTCGCGTTTAAATAAACTAAATTTGGTAGTTATCCTATTAATATTGTGTCGAATTAATGAAACTTTACTATATGTAGGCATATCACATGAAACTAATTAATAAACAAATATTAATCACATATTTCCTTAGTTATCTTCAATCAACAAGTCACGCTGAATATATTATATATATTAATTATTATGACAGCTCTTTGATATTAAAATATACCTTTATATAAAGTACTCAGAGGTTTCCATTAATAATTGAAATCCCAATGAAGTGAGTATAAGCTTGTACGAATATTGCGAAATTAGTAAACATATAAATACACACACGATCTTGTTTCGTTTGATTGATATAATTGATAACTGTTTATGTCCGTAATGGAGCATTTTGCCCAGACAGTATTGTAATTCGATACGTGTGTTATATTTTGAATGGTAACACTCCCAAACATGATCAACTATTGACTATAATATCGCGTGATTGCTCCACCGCAAAAGTACACAATTATGTGGACCACTAAATTAGCCCAAGATTTTTAAAATTTCCAAAATCATAAAACATATTTTGCCATACTATATATGCAGCTGAACGAGCCTTAAATTCGTCCGATGACATGCAATATCTGACTGGATAACACAATAATATATAAGTAAGGATATACTCACGTCAAATTCTTGGCCCCACCGCGACCGTAGAGGAAGATGTCCCTCGGTGCACGAAACTTCCGATCTGGATAGCCGTCGCGATTCCGGCTGTAGAAGACACGGGAGCAGGGCGCACTGCCGTAGGGATCGCCATCCTGGTAGAGGTCGACGAACTCGAACAGGGCGCGAAAGTCCAACGGCCTGCGCAAAAGAGTGTGCGGGAACATTTTATTGCCTATATATAGCATATCGTATGTGCACAACAAGGGCGGTTGGAACGAATTCAGTCAACGGCATTTTGAAGACTTGGCGCAGCCCCCGTCGTCTGCCTTACACATTCTCCATGATATAGTTCGATCGAGTCTTGGACCAAATATTTTCGCGATGCGTGGAATTTTTATTATCCAGCTTTAATTGATATTTTGATATGAAATTGATTTACATTTTTTTAAATGTTATTTCATTTTACTTTCATTCCGATTAATGCTGGTGGTTTTTCGGTTGTAGAAAACAGCGTAAGAATTCATGAAAATAAAGGAAATCACTAAATTTCAGATAATCTTTTAATTGATGCTTACGTGACATTACCCTGATTCCATAACTGCAGTAGCTACTCCTTACATTTCCTATATACGGTTCTCTTCTCATCGCAACAGCTCTATTGTAGCAGGACAAAACCTCAAAAAGAAGAATAGTTTCGCCCTTTGACGTTAGAAGGAGACAAAAGCCCGTAAATGGATGACTTCATCGGTATCCGAAGTGACCGACGAATGAGTCGCACTCGAAAACAGTGACCCTCGGAAGTGTACGAGGGGACTCGGACGTGTGGAATAACTTCAACTTGATGCAAAGAGACTACCTAGTTTAGGTCAAGAGGACTTGCTAAAGTAATATTACTGCAAGCTCTAGTGGCGAAATTCCTCCATTTTCGGCCTAGTTTGGGTAGACTTAGTTACTGGATAGAGAAGCTACTTATGTCGACTGTACTTTAATAAACTATTAATATATTTCTATGGGTCTTACAGTCTTTTTACATTAATGTGGACAGTCAGGCTGCCCTTGCTTACAATCTCCCCCGTAGAATCTGAAATATGAAAATAAAATTAAAACAGCTCCTCAAATCCTGAAAAGAAAAAATCCGTTAACGAATAACAGTCTGACTATCCCCCACCACCTATCACCAAGCGCCCAACGTTTCAAGCCCGCTCCGGCTCCTCCTGAGGGACAGAAATGAAAAACTTAATTAACCTTCTTATACACCTATACCCTCTCTTCTACCCATAAGGGAAACCTGACTGCCCACATTAATGTAAAAAAACTATAAGACCGATAAAAATATATTATTAGGTTAGTTACTGAAAACTTGACCTTTCGATTTTCCAATTTATAAGGATTTATCTATCTATGGGTGATAATTGAGATTGACTAACAATGATGCATTTTAATGAACAAAGACTTGTATTCAAGCTTTTTTACCGAATTATTACTTTTGATTCAAACTATTTAAAACAAGACACCTTACCGTCGCTGTAACGAAAATAGTTGAGGTACAAAAATAAATTGGTACGGGGCACAGACTGTTAATAAAAAAATATAAAGGTTAACGACACTTTTCGTTAAAAAAGTTCATCAAAATATTTTTTTAGATCCAAACATAAACTTTACTGCCACGTCTCCTAAAACTCTTGTAATTAAAGGCACGAAAATATTTGTTAAACACTTTTATATTTCAACAGGAAGAAAAAACGACTATAAATTTTCAAATATATCTGAGGAATATATTATAAAATAACTATTTTTTGATTGTAGAAAGAAAACGCCCGTCATATTTTACTGTATGTTATACAAAAAAGTTAGCTAACTATCTCCATTTTCCTCTTCATTTTTCACATTTTTGCTCGAAGAGCTTGCAGCGATCTCATCCAAACTACTTTGACATCTACTAAGAGTGTCACAATCCAAAAAAAAAAGTAAAATTCTTCAGATAGTGAATAGGAAAAAAAGAAACTGAATTCGGTAGAATGCTTAATTTTACGCGGCTTACTCGCTTATATCCAATTTGCCTGCGGAATTTTGGCCCATAGAATTTTATAGCGTCGATTGACCGATTTTATCGACGACAAAAATCCACTTGCAGTACTGTTTCTCTCCCTCCTCCACCCCTTTTTGTTCACTCATTCCCTCTTCCTTCCCTCCTTTCATCACCCCCTATGTCTTTCACTCGGAGTCTTTTTCTCTCACGCCCTTTCCAATGATTGAGTCGCGAGAGAGAGAGAGAGAGAGAGAGAGGAGGTACTTGCTTTTAAGGGAAAGAAAAAAGTGGACAAGCCGAAGAAAAAAAAGGGAATATTGAGAAAGAGAGGGAAAGCATTGAAAGTAAAACCCCGCAAGCACTTTGTGGCAGACGAGGAGAACTCGCGCACACTGCGCCATAAAGTAGAACGACGAAAAAGAGCAAGGCAGCGATATTAGAAAAAAATACTGAATAGCAGAAGAGTGGATAGAAAAGTAGAGGAGACTGAAAATAGAAAAAAATAAATAAAAGAGCGTTACACACTTTAAACGTTATTATTTTCTCTCGAGTTCATCAAATAAATACATTTACATTACAAAATACAAAATACAAATTGTTTTAATTGAATACTAACACGTATTTATTTAATTAGACCTTTTAGTGTTCGAAGGCTTTTAAGATGTTTTGGTCTGCACTTATCCTATCAGAAATATACGATATGCATGAGAAAAGGAGCTTAACGTAATGTACATAAAGTCAAGGTAAAAGCACACAAAACGTACATTTGTATAAAATTTAGTTTCAAATAACGTGCCTTATAAAAATGCTAAAAAAAATCTCATTCCCATTGAGCTGGGCAGAAAATTCCTACATTGTTTTCTATATCCACAAGAAAAATTTAACACGACATCTCATTTCCTCGTGCACGCATTCTACCGGCGAATGCGAGGCATTTAATCGCCGAATATCCAGACGTAAGGCAAACTTTTGTGGAGAATTGTATAGGAGCGGAGTCTGAAAAGTATATATAAGGTAGACTCGCCTGAGGGCGGTCGTCTCGGTGACTAGTATCTCGATGGTGAGACTGCTGCCGGAGGAAATGAAGCTCTCGCCGAGGGAACAGGGACGACTTGTGTTCTGGAGGATCGCGTGGTCACAGCTGCGCGGCACCTTGTCCTTGCAGTAACGCGCCAATAGCGTCGTGTTGCTCGCCAGACGACTGCTCGCCACGGGTTTGCTACCGCCGCCGCCGCTACCAATGCTGCTGCTGCTGCGTCCGCCATCGCCTCTCCCGTCGCTTTCTTTCTCGCTGTGAATCACAAGAGTATCGTAGTTACGAGACGCGAGATTGACCGACAGCTGCTTTATTGATAGATTTTCAGTTTGTTGGCTGACTGGTATATCGACGGTAGTAAGTTCGAATATTTTAGTAACCAATGCGTATTTTAATAATTATAAGCTTTTAATTAATCTGCTAAAACAGTTTTCTTGGATGGCTTTTATCGAGGACGATCTGATTTTTCTTGCGATACTTCAAGAGAGCAAAATCGAAAAGATTGAGAGTATTTAATTTTTTGAATCAACAACACAACCACCGTTTGTTAAGGAATCGTACAAGAATTATCTTCGTACAAGAAGTGCGTATTTTTCGCACAGTTTTTCCAAATTCTACATTACGATACAAGTGCTTGCCAAGTACACATTTTCTGAAACGCGATGCGAGAAGCCACTACATCCTCGCATAGTCTCTCAAAAAATCTCTCAAAGTTATAAGAATCTACTTATAAGGTTATCGCGACTGACCAGGAGACGTCGTTGCATTCGCCGACCGAGAGGGGCATCATCTCGCCATCCCAGACCTTGAGGGTAGTGGAGCACTCGTCGTCCGCTATCGCCGGATTCGTGCCCACGTGGAACTTGAGTATCGAGAGCCAGACTCGGAACTGTGGCTGAGGCGTCACAGGCTGTTGTCTGCCCCACTTGATGTCGGCCTTCGTCGGGAATTTGGGTATAGGTCGAGGCGAGGTCGGCGTTGGGAAATCGGTACCCTCGCCACGTAGATGATAGAGGCAGGTGCTGTTGCGCGGTAGCGAGTGTCGCGGCGCGGTAAGGACGCCGCCTGTGTTGCCGCGCAGCCAGAACTCGCAGCGCTTGCTCCTGGCGTAGGTCGTCGAGTTCGAGTCCACGAACTTTACCTATGGTGAGGATCAAAAAGGATATATTTATCCCAAAAATCCCCAATATTGATGATTATCATTTATTAATGAGCGAAAAGTTAATAACAAATTAATTGCACTATAAAAAGCTACAGTAACGTTCAAAAACTTGAATTAATATTTATATAACATTCGTTCAAAATTGTCTTAAAAACTGTAAAGCATCATTTTATATTTTCTGATTTTAAAAGTTAACGGCGATGCTGGCACTTTCGTATTACTACACTCATTCATCATTCTTGCTGTCCCGTCCCAAAAGTACAAGCCAAGATGCGCGATAAATACACAGCACGCACACACACACACACACACACACACACACACACACACACACACACACACATATATATATATAATAGAGACAGCTTTCTTATTAAAATGCGGCTCTCTCCTGCGCACCGAGCATTCGCCGAATAAATAGAAAGTGAAGATGAAAGCGAAGCAAGGAGAAAAATACGCGCGCGCGCTGCACCGAGGAGACACGCGTCAAAAAATAAGAGATCTGCGCCGAGGCTCGCGGTATTAGTACTGTATATATACACATGTATGGGTCTTACCTGCACATCGAGCTGAAAGCCGTGGAGCGAGTGAGGCGGTGATGGATGGAGAAAGGTCCCGTACGGCGACGTCGTAAATACGACCAGCAGATCCTTCCCGCTGCTGATGACCTCGGGCAGGGGCTCACCGCCTCCGCAGAACTTCAGTATAACCGGCGATATCGTGTTGTAGCCATCGTAGATCGTCACGTGATCCTGCGGAGATGCGTTGAATTTTGCAATTGAATGAGCTACTGTGCAGGAAGTTCCGAGCGCGCATTTGCATGCGGCTGAGTGAAAGCGGGAGGGCTTATATCCTTTCGCGAGAACGAACTTTTTGTACTGCGGATATTTTTCGTGCTAGCTATACGTATTTGGGGATGTATATATTCGTGCCCTAAATAGCCTAGTAAACTAACTGTTTTCAGTCAAAATATTTATTATTATGTATATGAAATATTTATGAACAGTCGATCTAATTACTCCTAAATAAACTGATTAATAGATTCTGTAAAAATGAACCTTTTATTTGTAGTGGCTTACAATCATGAAATATTCAATTTGAAATCATGTCAATTTTGTATTTTATTACATAGAAATTGATATAATCGAAAAATTAACTCGGTTTATCTTTAAAATTATATCCAATATTCTCATTTTCAATCTGACCACGACAAAGGTGATTGACACTGCAATAACCTGATTTTAAATATACGTTGTTTATCGACATTCCATCAACGCTGTCACCATTGTTCATTTTCGTTTGCCGACCAAGCGAAATCCTCATCGTTAATGAATTAACATATATACACGATAATTCAATACTAATACAAAACTTATTAATTACCCGTCATTTGATTGAGGTTATTCTCATTGAGGATACTATATCACAACGTTAACTATCGTCAAATATTAATTAACTGTTCGTTGAAAACTAATTCAAGAGTGTTCCGTTGTAAAAGTTTAATACCTTGACTATATCACAGTCATCCCAAAGTCGAAGCTCCCGAGGCGGAGGTTCAGCCTGAGTTGGTGGTTTCGATCCCACTGCGATTAACTGACCTCGAGGCTGTCTTACGGATATTAAAGCATGCTTTCCTTCAGGCACTTCGTGCTGTCGAATCTGTTGAGGAAGAGAAATTAATTTCTTTCGTATTAATAAAAAAAGGCTATAACTGTGCCTGATTTGCTTTTTATTTACTACTGTATATAATTCTCATAATATTACGTAAATGTAGATGATTAAAAAAAGTTTGCATGACACATCTTGATGTACGTTTTGTGATTATTTATTTAAATGATGGCGACAGTTTTATTATGCTACCTACTATGACAATATTGATCTGCCCATTCTGAATCGAAAGTTCTAAATCCTAGAATAAATTATTAGCTCTTGCTTTAACGAAAAAGCATAAAAAGTTATATATATATATATATATATA
>UELV01179155.1:0-10690 GCA_900490015.1 Megastigmus stigmatizans | reverse complement strand
ATAATTTATTGAATTATAATTTTTAAATATTATATTTGGTGAAAAAAAATTTTTAAAAAAAAAAATTTCTAAATTTCTTATATGATTTTTAAATATTTTTAAATAGTTAAATTACTTACTTTATTTATAAATTATATAATAAACATATATCAGAACAAAACATTAAGTTAGAGGAAGTTAAGTGCCAATGAATTGGCAGCGGTTTTTTTTAATGGAACTATTGTTATTATTTCCGTAAAGTTACTTTTATTTTTTAGAATGTTAACTGAATGGCTTTATTATAATATATGATCTTATAAAGACTTTATGGAATGATAAAGTATGACAAAATGTATATGAGAAAAAGGTATTTCTTTTTTAAATATCAAGAAATGTTCATCTCGTTTAAAAAGTGAACCCAAGAATTATGCAAAAACTTTTCTTTATACGGTGCTTATAATGAGATCACAATCGAATGTCAGAATAAATGCTATTCTTATTTTATTAATAAAAAAGTACCGGTATCCTGCGATTTTATTGTGAAATTGTCTAATAATCAAAAGTTTAATTTCAGTAAGTAAAAAATTTAGTATTAATCGATCGTCCAAATTTCCATAAAAAATATCTTGCTCGTTAGCCGTATAACAAGGGCAAGTAATTCAATAAAGGCCACTCGCTCAAGGCGAAATTCACGCCTTTCATACGGACGCAGCTAAAGTTATCCAAAAAGTCATGAAAGAGAATGAATTTTCTCCGTTAACCTTCTGCGTTGTTTTTCCCGTTGCCGCGCTCGTTATTGTTCGCGTACGTACACGCACTGACGTTATTAAAAAATTCCAACGTTAATTCCAAAGGGATTTCGTTCTAGCAGCCGCGACGTTGCCAACGCCGGTTCATCTGCCAGAGCTTTTTACGCGGCTCGAGGAAAGCTCGAGGATTAAAATGGACAGTGTTAAACGTTCGAAACGTCAGAACTTTTTTGCCTACACACTTTAATGTTTTTTCGCCGATTACTTTTTGATGAGCGGGGAAAAAAGTGCTCTCGAATGACACGTGCTGGTAATAGATCTACGCAAACGCTGTTGAATTGATTTTATTGTAAAGAAAATTAATAACCGTGGAAGAGGACAAGAATTTTTTGTACCTCCAATTTTTTATAATGCATACTTTTAATGGTACGTCCTATATCAATTTTAATCGAATCGGTTTATTTAAAATATAATATTTTTCCACATTCTTGTAGTGTAGTCATTCTTGTAGAAACATTATTATTCTGCTTGCTATCTCTATTTTGGACTTTTTCACGGGTACAAATACAACGTATTTTCATTTTAATTGTTGTTTTCAGCAACTTAAGAATTTTTAAAAACGTATTCTATTACGCGGAATTGAATAACACTGTTCATTAATCTCAATTATATCTTTATGAAAACGTAAAAACAATTATGCTTAACTATTATCTGATTAAGCGTAGGAGAGGCCGGAGTAAAGTCAGCCCAGGGGTAAAGTCAATTATTTTAATTATTTTCTGGAAAATACAATGTGGGTATAAAGTGGCTAATTCAATTTTATGTAATAGAACAATGAACTTAAAGCATACTACAGCGTCTATATATGTAAAATTTTCAAATTATTCGAAAATTAAGTTTTGCATATGTATCAACGGTTTTAAAAGTTTTTTATAATTTATCTTGGTTCAGTATGCAGTATATAAGTGATACTATTTAAAACCTGCATTCGAAAATATTGATTCTTTTTATTTACCATTTCTCGGTTTCGTCACCCCAGTCTCTCCCTACTTAAGTATATATACGTACAAAAATTAACTATTTGAATTGAATATTGTCAAATTATTTAACAAAAAAAGCTGCACGATCTTAAAACTTTTTGCGATCCCTTAAGGAATATGAGAAAGTCGAGAGAGAGCTTCAGATATAGAGTCGCGAGACTGGGGCCGAGACAATGGAAAGGCATTTCTACTCGTGTGCGATAGTTCGCTCATGACTACAAAACACGTGGTAAAAAGTGCTTTAAGCGAAGAGGTCGGAATAAGAAGAGAGAGAAAGAGAGGGAGAGAGAGAGGCAAAGAGTGGGGGAGTAAGTAAGTGGCAAGGGAGAAGTAGGGAAAAAGGGAAAGAGTGCAAGCGAGAGAAAGGTAGAGAATGGTGGAGGCGTTACCTGAACAATATCGCCAAGATCGCCGCCGGGTGCGCTAAACGTGAGCTTGCAGATGTAAGGCACCTTGTCTGCCTTCGGACGATGGAGTTCGAGGTCGTAAGTCTTGCCGACGTCCCCGCAGTAGGTTCTGTTGCAGGCTGCGAACACACAAAGTCACCAATTCAACCATCTCAATCTCAATGCTGCAGAGACTGCAAGCCTTTTCGCCCAGGCTCTTGTTTTTTTCTATTTATTTTATGCGTGCGTATGCACATCCTTATCGTACTCTCTCTCTCTCTCTCTCTCTCTCTCTCTCTCTCTCTCTCTTTATTTTTCTGAATAGCGCACGCCGCGCTACGTGATTTATGTCGGTTTTTTGCCTGCTTTACTGCTGCGCAGCCGGCTTTTGCAGGCAGCGCCGCGCCGTAACTCTTTCGCTGATATAGCTATCCACCCCCAGTGTGTCTCGCTAATTTTCTGTTAGGATCTTATAGGGATTTGGAAGAGTTTTATGGTTCGATTCCTCAAGCCCCACCTCCGATTCGATAGCTGTAGGATAAATTGCTATTTTCAAAATGTCTCTCAATATTATTGATGCGATTGACTAAATTTATAACTGGCTTTGTAAAGTCTAAAGAATAGCTTCGAGAATTCTTTTCAGGGCGTACTGAAGGCGATTTGAGGTTATTACTCAAAAATATATTACACTGATTTTAATCTCGAAGTATTTTCTCAAGGTATTTTTCGGGCTAAATTCAAAAATAGTAAAACTCATGATTTGTTGTTCAGTTGAATAGATAAACGATTTCACTCTCAAAGGATAATATGTGCAATTTATTTTAAATGATACAAGAATAATTAATATACAGGAGGTTTTAATACGATAAAGAAGGATGCCAACGATGTCGTAGTAAGTAGAGGAACGCAGGGGAATGTACATAACCAGTATTTTTGCTTAGAACTTGTCAAAATATAAAAGTTAAAAAAAATTAGCCTGGGGAATAGTGAATCACGTAAAAAAAAATTATACAGAATTTATAAAGATTTTATAAGACCATTTTTTTTATAAAAACTTTATAAAATGGATCTTATAAAATTCTTATAGATTCAATATAAAATTTTTTTACCTGGAAAAATGCAAGAAATAACTTTTCATGTTTGTAGTAGATTTATGCTTTCCCTATTGATATTTATCGGGCCATTCGTTGGCATCCTCTTTTCAGATAAAATAATAGTTCGAATAGCTGCAAAAATACCAAAGATACTTCATTATATGAATGTGCCCATATTCTATCAACTGTAAAACCAGCGCCTGCTAAAGTTCTCGCATCGCTCATTCTCCACTAACTATTGTTACGCAACAAATTTTATTGAAATTCATATTGCGCGGACACAATCGAGTATAAAATATTAACCATGATTTGTTCGAAAATAAAATATGAAGAATATGAAGTTTGGTACTATCGAATTTCAGTATTTATTAAGCGACAATAGTTTATTACATTTTTTCAGACCTTTTTTTAGTAACTTAATGTGATTTTTGTACTTTTATACACATTTTGCAGATTATATTACTTGTTTTATAACTTTTGCGAATAATATAACTGCGTCTTGAAACATAAATAAATTTTATATGCTCATTGAATTCTGCGAGTTATATTTTATTTTTTGCTGCTCATAAAAAGAAAACGTGCTCACTTCGAGGGTAAAAGAGGAATATTTTCATAAAGTTTTCAGAAATACAGCTAAACGTAAAACCAGTTCTTTGAAAATGCTCCATTTTAATTTTCAGTAAATTTTTTATAAAACACCTATGTTTCTTTGAAAAAGTACGTTTAATTTAAAAGAAACAAATTTACTTTAATATTGTACTAGAAACAATATTTACAACTGTAAATTTTGATTACTGCTACTGCAATTTCATTATATAAGTAAAGTTTACCTAAACTGTTTAGTGTAACCTTATTGAAAGCGTACAAGCCAATATAGACTGTTCTTATTAAGTTTAACGTATTTATACCGTCAGTGTAAAATATCCGTTGTATATTTCACACAAACAATTTAAAATGATTCCTACTTTTTATCAAGGAAACAAAAGTATCACCAGTCTCCTCAAATCATCTAATACTGCATTAAAACATAACTTATCCATCGTTATTCAAAGCAACTTGTAAGTAATAACTCAATACATCCGGCATACATCTCCAGTCTCTAACTCGAGATATTAAAAGCTCGAGAACCATTTGTAAACATATATATATATATCCCATGTTATTCCATGTTATACGAGTACATGGCAATCGAAGGCTCAAAATTGAACAATAAAAGGATATATATGCGGCGGCACTGCGAGGCATACATAGTCTCTCATACGCATTGCCGCGGAGATATCCCTAGGGTACATATACACATACATAAAATACACGCCTCCTTACGCAGAACACGAAACGTCGCTTTCTCATCTCGCCTGCAGCCAAGACACGGCGTATATATATATCGAGCGAAACGGCGGCAACACGAGTGAGTCGATGTGCAGGAACATAAAACTTTATCGCGATGAATCCGGCAGCGCGAGACTTGCGGGGTCAAGATGCATAGAGTAGCGGACAGACACTAGCGTACGAGAGAGAGAGAGAGAAAGAGAGAGAGAGAGAGAGAGAGAGAGAGAGAGAGAGAGAGAGAGAGAGAAGACAGAAAATCCGGCCAAACTCCCTCCCCAGATAAGAAATCTCAATTTTCGGTATAGTAACATAATGCCGTAAAAGAAAGCAGGCCGGAAGCGATAAGGATATTGTGTTTTTCGTATATGTGTGTGTGTATTAAAAGCGCTGCCACGGCAGAAATATGCTCTCTCTCGCAAACGTGCAGCGGGATAATGCTCTGAAGCTGTAGGTGTTGATTGAGCCCGAGCGGTACATATATATATAGAGATTTGGTTGTTAGACTCCCGCGACTAAAAGCATTTTCATATAGTAGCACAGATAAACTTTTTATTATAAAACGTGAAAGGAGCCATTTCGGTCTTATATAATCTCGCAGGCAGTGCGAGCCTTTTTTTCCGATTCTCACATTTGTGCACTTGTTCGCACGCTGCGTCAACGCAAATCCTTCGACTAAACATAAAGATTGATATAAAGTATCCGAGAATGAAAGTAGATATTCCGTGCCAGTCTAAAATCGCCATCGATATCTCGGTCGCAGAGAAGAGAGCTACCGCGCGTTCATTAGGAAGTCAACGGGTGTGCAGCAGAGCAGCTCAGCGGATAAAGTAAATTCAGCTCGGCCGCGCGAGCGTGTGTACGCATAATCAAGCTCGCGGCGGGGACACGGTATTATAGGTTCACACACACAACTCCTCGTGTATCTGTCCTTCTCGCACGCGAAAAACACCGGGGAAGATCGGTTTACCCAGCGTGACTATATGCGCGTATAGACAGGCAATGGGGGGAGCTGCTGGTTTGTAGACACACACGCGATCTTTCTGCCAAAGAGATAAAGCTGCTTGTGGGCGCATCAGTCGCGAATAAATCGAATTAAAGCTGCACCCGATCGCTCGCTACGTATCGGAATAAAAGGGGGGAATCTTGTACTTTCGTGCAGGTCTCCTTAACCAAGCGGGGGGGATACGTTGTACTAATGCGAGCTGCACGGGCTTCGCGGTTATTCCGGTATCGGGGATGGATTGAGCTACACCGAGTATAGGGCCGCTATATATAATATAGTGTGTGTACCACAGTCCGACACTTGCACACGCACACGGCCCCAACTTGCGTCTATATACCCATTGTATGGCTTCAAGGCAGGAGGAGATGCGTCGTCGCAGGAAATGCGACTCTCCCTTTGAATGCGTGTGTGTCTATCTACGAGGCACTACGCGTGCAGGCTACGACGATTCAATGAGGATGAGAGAGAGAGAGAGAGAGAGAGAGAGAGAGAGAGAGAGAGAGAGGCAGAGAGAAGCATTGCGACGAGGTACTTTGGTATGCTGCAACGAACAGGGACTGTGGGTGTGTGTGTGGGAGGGGGGATGCTTTGATTCGAGATTGGAAGAATAAGCTGAGGTTGAGACGAAGAGTTTGATTGGTGATGGTGGTGTTGGGGTTGAGGGCTATGGATGGACGATTGTTGATTTGCCTGGTCAAGTATCGAGTAGGTTTTTTGAAGATAATAGAGAATGGCAAACTTTTTTCGCAGAAAGTTTGTTCCATAATAATGATTTAAAAGTAGCAATACATTATTACATCGAGGATTTGAATTCTGTAGAGATATAAAAAATTTAGCAAATTTCCAAAATACTGTAAAAATGTATTTTGAAAAAGCTTTGGAAACGAAAATAAAAATAAAGTCATTTCCCCAGTGATGGCACTAATTGTAATTTCGAAACCTGGGTATACAAACGTAGAAACGAAGTTCCTTAAACGAATACTGTTCATTTTTAATCTTTCATAAATTTTGAATTACGCTTTAGAACTTGGTGTGTTGCACATGGCAAAAAAGTATTAAGTATATATCTTTTATAATTGCGAATTATATAAAATTATATAAGCACTACTTAATAACATGCAAATTTCATGTAGTTTTCCATTTGGTCAAAACAGCTTTGATACGATTTGATTGTTTCAATTTTTTTCGGATATGTCTTCTGTTCTTTTCTCCGCTAAAAGGTTCTGAATTTATTGTATACCTCTAATGTATAATATAATAATATTTTAAGCTCTTTTATCTCGTTTTCTGCTCATAGGTATAACCTCCATAAAATAGTGAATTAGCATTTTAAGTAAAGTTAAATCGTATTTGTGCTGATTTTGAGTCTCGGGTGTTAGTTTAGCTTTGCGAGATGAATTTAAAGTAGTTTATTATTAACTGATTTTGCAATCAAAAGTTAAATCATATGAACAAACCGAATAACTTCAACCGAAATTTTCACAATTTCCATTAGCTTTTATACAGCCAACTCCATTGTAGGCATAATTAATATCATGTTATTTATTACTGTAGGGAAATTAAACTCACAAACTAACATTTTCGACCAACATCAACGTATACTTTTACCACAGATTGTTATTTCTCGTGAAAATTCCTCAAAATAATCCGAACTTATACAGCTTCGGAAATTAGCTTTGTAAACCAATTGTTCTCTGCGCGTTCCTTTTCCAAAATCGCGATAAGAATGAAATCAAAGAACTTTCCAAGCGGATACACTGCACAGCACAACATTCAAAGCAATCGTCGAATTCTAATGAAAAGGAGATAGTCATCAAGAAAGTTGGACGAAAATCAGCCCTGTTTCCAATTTATTTTCTGCAATTCACGCATCCAGCAGGGAGATGCAATCTAAAGAGCGAGAGAGAGAGAGAGAGAGAGAGAAGGGCAATTCGGAGGAGCTCGAGAGAGTATCATGGAGAAACAGTGGGACTACGAGACACCCAAACGACACGGAGACAAGGAGAAGAGTATGCAGAGAGAAGCAACAATAGTCCGGGTGTTCCCGGAGCCTGTGCACATTAGTAGCTACGATATATAGCCTCCCTCCTCTCTCGGAAGACGAATTCCTAGTTCGCAGAAACTTGATGGCTGTAATAGGTACGTCGGGCGGCTTCCTCGCACCGCATGCGCGCATCGTATCCCCAGAGTCGTCGCTATCCCCAGGCGCCTTCTGTATATCGACGGCCATTCCCTCCCTTTACTCCCGCCCCCTTTTCCCTGGGAATTATCGGATGCGAATCTGATCTCCTTCGCTGAGGGCTGCGCGGCTTCGTCAACTTTTTGTTGACTCAACCGGCATCGGCGCGACCTCTCTGCTTTCATACACGGAAATGCGTGCATATGTATTGGTTGTGAATATATCCGAATGGATTTAGAGGTTTATTTATATGACGCTACTTAAACCCGAAGAATTTTTGAAAACTCTTGTATTGTTTGGTCAGTATACTGCAGACGACTGTTCCAAGGCATCTTACAATATACAATTCTGTGGTTTCGCAATATCCATATCATTTGTATGTATAATAATTTTAAAAAAATGTTCTGGACGATTGCCACATTGAGCAATCATAGATTTTGAAATTATATACGCTAAAAGATGCCGAGCGTATATCGCTGCAGTTTAAAAAGTTCAAAGTTCGTAATTAAAATGAAAAAAAAAAAAACCCCAGTAGATTCAATTTCCAAACGCGCAAATAGAAAAAGTAAAGACATGGTGAGAAATGCAAGTGCATATATACCGCGAAAGAGAAGCAGAGATATAACAAGTTTAGTGTAGATATGCGAGTATAACTCCGCACAAGCAGTAGCGACATTTCCACCGTCAAACGCCGCGCGCGACACGCAATTCTCTTTTTCTTCTGCGCTTATACGCAGACGAGGATTCTTTTTTGTCTGTGGGTTGAAAGAGTCAGTCGGAGACGAAGCCATCAAAGCTGACGCGCTCGACTGGCTTTGTCCGTCAAGAATATACGAGTTTTATTTATATATATATATGTACATGGCGAGAAAGAAAAGAGAGGGAGTAAGGATACATTACACTTTTTATCTTTTTTTTTTATTATTAAACTTTCGTTCTGACACAGCAACTCGGTGTTCATACACTCCTGTAGTGTTGGTTTCTGGCTTGCGCGCGTATATATATATATATAAATTTAAAAGATGCTGCAGCTACGAATAATGGGCAAAAATGAACATATACAAACTGGAATATATTCCGCGCGACGTATAAACCAGACTGCACGCATCGAAAATGTGTTTTGTAAAAAAAAAAGTGACGGTGCGCGGACGGTATACGAGCCAACCCCATTCAAAGTACACGCCACTGTGTTTTACACTTTTAAGAGGAGAAAGGCAGCGCGGTATCATAAAACTTTGTGAATTCCAATTATTCTTTTTAGTAAGTAACTATTGCTTTATGAACTATTTAATAAAGAATTTGAGAAATTTATTATTTATATAGCAATATATGTTTCAAGTTATGAAAGTTTGAAAAGCAATGAAAGTATTTTATTTATGCATTTTTTGTTATTGAATTTTCACTTTGGAATGAATTGTCACGTGTTCATGCATGTTGTCAATAATATAGTTTGTATACTACAACGCAATACCTGAATGCTCATCAGATAAGCACATTGATCAATTGCATCAGTGTCATTCTTTCATCACAACATTCGATAAATGCCATCATGGCGTCGGGAGGTAAGGAGCCGTCCGATGCCACTCTAATTAAACATTACAAATGTCATCCAAACGTAAAAGTAGGAGCGGTGGTGTTCTTTGTGTGTGGAAATTTCTATCATACAAGTGAGTGTTTGTGGCAAAATACAATGCAGGAGCCCCAGTGAAACTTTTAACTAACTCCTTTGTAATCTATCAAGAGCACCCGAACCTGGCACTAACCTCTAATCTACCATATGGTACGCTCTCGCCGACCACTAGCGAATTTATAATACAATATCAACATGAACAACGTAAATTAATTAAAAAAGAAATTCTCAATGAAATAGTGCATGAAAGAAATGTGGACAATAACTTGAAAACAACAGTCTACGAAGATTACAGTGATTTAGAGGCCTTAAAAATAGAAAACCACCTATTGAAAGAATTATACAAGGAAACTAAAGATAATAACAAATTATTAAATGAGTTATTAACGAAAGAAAGACAAAACAATAATAAAAATAATGATTTCAAAAATAACACAAACACATATGCAGAAATATTAACTAAAAATAAACCTAAAACTAAGAAAGTACTAAAATTAATAGTTAAAAAAACTAACAACAACAATAAATTAAATCTTAAAAACGATGTTATTAAGTGCTTAACAGTCAATAAAACAATTCAAACAAAAAATATAATCAAAAAGAATAATGACACAATAATAATAAACTGTATGAATGAACACAGTGTAGAAACAATTGAAAAAGATCTAGCAAAAAAATTACAAAATAATGCCAAAGTGGAGAAAGAACAAATAAGCAATCCGAAAATGAAAATAATAGCAATAGATCAAATATTTGAAAATAATACAGAGCTAGAGGACGACATAAATCAAAGGAATTTTAACAACAGTGATGACAAGTGTAAAGTGATCCATTCATATGCCAATAAAGCAAATTTAATAACAGCATTAATCGAAGTCACACCTAGTATATACAAACAAATTCGTGAAAACAAGAACAGACTTTTCGTTGCATATCAAAACTGTAGAGTATTTGATATCATCAACACAAATCCGTGTCCTAAGTGCGCCAGATTCGGCCACAGTGGCAAAAAATGTACCAATCAAGCCACGTGCACGCAATGTGCAGGTAATCACACAGCAAAGACATGCAACTCAAAGACTTTTAAGTGTCCAAATTGTGAATATCAGAACAGGAAATTCAACACAAATTATGACACAAACCACTCGGCATTAGACAGTGATCAATGCAACATGCTAAAAAACTAAATTAAAAAATTCATTGAAACAACAGACTACCCACTAGAGCCAACGTATCAACGCTACTTCGGTAAGGTCGAGCGCCCATGCCCGCAACAATACCAACAGACAAAGAATTGCAAG
>UELV01179152.1:1331-25239 GCA_900490015.1 Megastigmus stigmatizans | reverse complement strand
GTGTGTGTGTGTGTGTGTGTGTGTGTGTGTGTGTGTGTGGCGCCCAACGCGTGCCCTCTACCTGTTTTACATAGCGCCCGCCTGCGCTAGCATATATAAATGATGGATGCACATCGTGGCAGCGACGCAGCAGCAGCGGCGGTTATGTATATACTTGGCGACTTAAACGATTTTAATATTTAAAATCCAATGGGTCGCGAGATGAAGAGCCAAGTTTAAGAATTAATCGTGTTTGTTCATGTGTGTATTGTGTGTGTATGTTGCCTTGGCTTGCTTTTTCTAACGTCACTCGTGTAGAGGTTATTTTTTGAGGGGGGGGGGCAAAGATATTTTTCGAAAGGCGGTACTTTACCGTTTCAATTTTTTAATTACGCGATAAGGTCGAAGGGTCACACCGCTGCGTATTTTCTTTGCCGACGCGATAAAGCGCACGAGCTCTAATGACCAAAGTTTTCGATGCAGAAACTTGCGTCTTTATTTATTCTCGACTAATTGATTTATTAAATTTCGAAAGTTGTAAAAGTTCACTGATTTCCTTAAAATTTCATAATACTTATTAATTGCATTAATTTGCTTGCAATCAATTTTGTCCATGTATTGTACCAAATTTAATTTATAGCCCATATCTGCACTTTGGAGAGGAAATTATCATGATGCGAAAAATATATGTAACAGATTGAATTCAATTTTGGTGGAAAGAGAATTTTCATATTCATAATACAGTTGTATTAACATTCTAAAAATCTCGAATAATATAAAATTTTCTAATATTGAAAAGCGTAAACACGTCATCAGTACATACATTCTTATGTCAACAAGCAGAAAAGATACATGCAGTATATTTTTATAAATGAACAAAACATAAAAGTCTCAATGGCGAAGGCATTGTTACATTATAGTAACATATGTTGCGATCGACCTTATGACGTTCTGCGACACAGCATAAGATACTTTGTTATTGCAATATTCCCTTTGTACTAGAAAATTTGATGTTCTATACGCCGATTGAGTTTTTGAAAGGAAATGGAAAAGAGGCAACTCTCCACGACTCGCTGCCATCGCGAATATTCGAACTTCATCTTCACAGCCACTGTCTCACCTCCTTCTCCCACTTTAACTTTCACTCCGTATATACCTATGTCGCATTTCGCCTATGCGTTTCATCCTTATTTTGAGCTTCGAGCGAGAGCCTGCGCTATTGAGTGCGAGAGACACTTACTTTTCTCTTCTCGCTGCAGCATTCGCGAATCGCTCCTCTCTTTCCTTTTTTACGGATATCCGCGTTAAATCCAATAGTCGTCTCACCGAGGCGCGCGGCAATTTAATTTCTGCGTCGTGCGCGCTGCTGGTGATGATTGTGGAAAAGCGTTGAATATATAAAGTGCCATATTTGATTTGTATCTTTACTGCGATAACTTAATAAACTAAAAGATAAAATGTGTGCGTGTTGCGAGAAGCTTACGAAAATGAAAATTTAAATTAGCTTTCTCGGGTGTTCTACGTAAATTCCTAGGTTGTGGTTTTCTTAGAACGTGAAATTTGTTGTCACTGCTATAATCATATTTTTCAACACGCGAAGCTCCTTATTACTTGTCTGATACTCAATCTGAAATTCTACTAGAAATTCTATTTTATGTAAAATAAAAATTTATACATCTTAAAACTTAAATATTATTAATATAGGAAACAGTTTACGCTCGAAATAAGAAATATTCTGTAAAAAAAGGAAAACATCTTCGGGACTAATGTAATGAAAAGGTGGGGTAAAAATAAATTTTTTTAGAGGATATGAAAATATTGACGATGCGCATCAAAAATAAATATTCGCGGTCGTATAACGTCATTACCCCATTCGCGTTAAAATTTTACCCTGTTTCCCGTTCTTCGCACCCACTACTCCTCTCATTTCCACGCCAGTTTCTTCCTTTACTCTGCAAAGCAGGGATCTATTGTGAAACAATAAAACCAATTTCACACGCAAACCAAAATCCCATTTGGAGAACGGAGAGAGAAGCGGGAAAGGAAACGGAACGTTTTCGCATACGATGGAGAATATCGAAAATCGTGAAAAAAGGAGGACGAGGTACCGGTAGTTTGCTCGCAAAAACTTATGTCTCTACCGCTGCACGCGGCTCCGGAGGACTCATCCACTTTCCTGTACTAATATTTATTTTTCATCAGCTCGATTTTGTTATACTTTAAAGAACAGATGTTTCCCACAAATTATGTGCACGCATTAAGATGTTAAAGTAATATCGTGCAAAGAATAATTTGACTGTATATTCTGCTCATTTTTTGGTGAAAATTGATATCTCCAATGATTTAATGTACCGCGTGAAGTAGGAGATGTGCACTTGGAAATCGTATTTTTATTCGCTCGAGCTTGCAGTAGTTCAAATACTTTTATCGAAACGGGCACTTGTCGCATCTGTTGATTTTAATCGTCGTACTCTTGTTTCCTAGTAGAAGCGATGGTATGACGAGGAAAAGTAGTTCTTAAAAATATTGATGTTTTTTATATTATTCGTGCTATTCACTTATTATTTAAAAAATATTGACGTTCAACGTTTTCTAATTTAGGTCAAACGCTTACCAGCAATTAACTTATTTACTAGGAATAATATCTCTTAAACAGGATGTATTCGATTTGATATTCAATTTCATAATATTTCAATATTGTTGGCGTAAAACAAATTTAGAGTAATTTATAATTTGATTAACACAAGCTAATTAGGGAACCTTAAGCAAAACATTGTGAATTGCCCGCATCTGTTGAGAGCGTAAATCCCAACGAGAGAGACTATTTACTGAACTTTCTTCTTTTGAAACATAAAAACTTGAGCGTTCCACATTAAAAGTATTATTAAAACTACTCCACCCCCCTTACCTTCTCGACCCTCCCATCATACCCACCAATGCATTATATACCCCCTTCAATATTTCAAACGCGCCTTACGATGTTCTCAGCAGAAATTTATACATTTCTCCTCGACTCGTGCGCATTTCGCGCGACTTATTTAATATGTCTGCTCTCTCTTTCTCTCTCTCTCTCTCTCCCACAGTCGCAATGCTTAATATTTGTCTACCAGCAGCACAATAGAAAATATACTCAAACAGATGTTACTGAAGTGCAGCAGACCTGTTAGCTGTGCGCGTCAAAGCAGGAGAGAGACGGTGAGAGAGAGAGAGAGAGAGAGAGAGAGAGAGAGAGAGAGAGTAACGACCTTTAATCTAGGCGCCTATTATGTGCCTTCATAAACACAGGCAGCGGCGCTACCTCGAAAGTTGGAAGGCTTAATTAATTAAGTTCATAAACGATACGAGCTGTTTCGCGAAATAATATCTATACCATCTTGTACTCTCTCTCTCTCTCTCTCTCTCTCTTTCTAACGCTCTTCTCTCTCTCACCTCTTCTTCTCTGTGGGGGGAGGGAGCGGTGCGCGCAAGGCCGTCCCCGTAACTTCATCTATATCTCGAACGATTTCGCATGCGCACACCTTAGCAGCCACTCATAGTTATATAAGCGAGTTTTCAGTTTTATGGTGTATCGTAGAGAGTCCCAACCGTAGTTCCGATATTTCTCGAGTGAAACTTCGCACGGCAACCTTTACGATCCCGTGGAAAGGACAATATTCACCGAGTTTTCACAACTTTCGTATATCAAATTCAATTATCGTACACTTTTACTCCGACGTTTTCTCGGAATGTAAAATGTTTCAAAGCAGAAATGATCTTTCCGTTTATAACGTACATAATATATATATATAAATATATATTATATTTTGAATGAAATGATTCTAAAACATTTGCTCATTACTTTTAGATTTCGTGCTCCCGATTCCAGTAAACAGGCGTATGGCCACTTATATCTTCGTATGCGAATGGGTCATTGCACTAAGATGTCGCCAGTTAAAGAGGAAATCACCTATAAGGAAGAATATCCACTTAATGGCAGGCACCATAGAAGTTCATTGGAAATGTACTAGCGTTCCGGTTCGATATGAAAATGGTCTTTGAAACCAACCATTTTACTTAATCATGAATTAACATTAATTATGGCATCTCATCGAGTGATTGCCTGCAATTTAAATATTTTACAGAATCAACGAAAACATGTATGCACATAGCTAGGAACTTAAATTTCAATGAAACTGAAGAATTTTCCTATAGAAAATGTGAACTAGGAAAACAATTCTACACATTCTTGCTTCTACGTTTTCTGTGATAGAAGTAGATGACCATTTGATGAGCGGTAAACATGTTTCAATAAGCTGGAATAGAGTTTTCTCGTCTACTATTAGACATTCGTTTTCGATAGTTTAGTGTATAATTTATGAACGAATTTGTATTATTCTTTCTTTTAATTCGCAAGGATGTTATGTTTTTTTTATGTTTGACTAAATAAGAGAGATCCAAAGAATAATAAGATTAAATACAATAATTATGATTAACGGTGTCCCAGTTCAGAAGTAATAAACGTCGGCATTTATTAGTAAATTAATCCTATACGTATAATTGCAATTTGTATCTCAATAAGTTCATCACTGCGGAACTTTTCCTTCACTCCAACATGAGTATGGGTAATCGAAGGAGGTAACAAATAATCGATTAATTGATCGGAAAATCTTGTATTTCGGTAAGATGATTTTTTCCAGAATGTAAATAAATTAGGGAATTCCAGTTTTAGGTTATGAATAGCATTTTTTTTAAATATATTAAAATCATAATACATAAAAGATTATACCGAACTTATCTAATTTTAACGTTAGATAGTATCTCAGCAGATGTGACCTCTATTCAAATCGACTTTATAGATGATAAGAAATGGATAGATAACCTAAGGAATTTCCAATGATATATGTATACTTTAATAGTGTATGACTAAATTGAATAGTATAAAATCCCTTCATTAATCAGCTTCATAATACTTGCACCAACTTTAATTAGTTAATAAGAAAAAATTTACGATAAAATTTAAGAAGCATAAAATATAACGTACCTATACGACTTAAATCAACATCGGCCTACCCTAGGATAAAACAACGATGAATTAGCGATCTGGAAAAAAGGTTAATTTTCTAAAAGATCAAAATACTCTCCCGGCGCTAACGCGGAAGTGGTTAAATGAATCATCTCGATTAAAAGTCGATTGTGTTTAGCGAGTGCATTCTTCTTCCACGCGCCACCGGCGCACAAAAAAAGAGGAGCCTGGAAAAAAAGAAGAGGAAGAGAGAGAGAGAGAGAGAGAGAGAGAGAGAGAGAGAGAGAGAGAGAGAGAGAGAGAGAGAGGTAGGAAAAAAAGGAGTTTTTGCCACCCGAGTTTGATTAAAGGGGACTTTTTGCCTCTTCTAACTCTCGACGCTCGATCTTGTGTCTTTGCCTGAAAGAGAAAAAGGAGAGAGTGAGAGAGAGAGAGAGAGAGAGAGAGAGAGAGGGAGAGAGAGGGGAAGAGGGAGAGTATAGGTCGAGGACCTTTCTTTCTCTACGTTCATTACGCTAGAGGATCTCACACTTACACATATAAAATTGCGTTGCGCTCTATCTGGACATCGTCCTCTGCGACTATGGGTCGATTCACCATAAGAACAGAATAGCATACATAGAGATGCATAAAACCTACGTTATATCTTGTTTTCCAAATTATTACATTTATCAATATTGTACAATTATGCTTTCTCTTCAACATTACATGATATATAAACATCTTCATCGTTAAACACATCGCGGATGGGTTTATACCCCGTGGCCCAGATAAACAATCTAAATCAAAACAATCTATCTTTCTCGTGATACGTACAAAAATCAATGGGAACGCGCGCTTTGGAAAGCAAAAATGGTGGAGCTAGTATATGGCGAGGCGTCACGAGATAGAGAAAGAAAGAAAGAAAAAGAGCAATAGGCATACAGAGAAATAGTGAGATGAAAAGTATATAGAGAAAAGAAGCTGAGGGCTATAAAGCAAGAAAGAGATGAAAAGTACTCGCAGAAAGAATAAACAGACAGAATAAATGAGGGAGGGAGGGACAAAGTCGGATGGGTGGGAAGGAAAATTATAGAGAAGCGCGAGAGGTGCGGGTAGAAGGAACGAGAGGGAAAGATAATAGCAACCGGATAAAGTGAGAAGGTGGTTTTCAGGGGGAAAGAGAGAAAGAGAGACAGAGGAGGCAAGTACAGGAGGGGAAGGAGTAAGATCGCAGAGAAAGTACCGGGGCTAAATGTAAAAGTGAAGAGTCGCGGAGGCTTGCGAAAACTGTCGAAGCCTTGAGGCGCCTATCGCCATTAGCGTTATCGGTGCGGCTCTATATATTTACATGAAATCACTCTTCATCCCTCTCTTATTCTTCATACGTTTTATGCTGTGTATATATCCTTTGTTTCGCTTTCTGCTGTACCTTACTCGTAAATCCATTAAATATACGCTGCGACGTTGATTCCCTTCCTCTACGCTTTTATCGCCTGACATTCCTATCTCGGAAAAATTTAGCTGTTTCGAATTTGAATCGTCGTTTGCTGAGATAAGCCCACCTGAAACGCTTAGTGGAATACAATCCATATGAAAATAGGCTCACGAGATCAAATTTGTTTTTTGCTTGACGCGTGAAACCTTTTCCAGTTAGTATTTCTGTTTTGATTTTTGAAATATAAAAATTATTTGGCACACGTGTCAACCATAAATAGTTAAAAATAAACGAAAATTTATTATATAATAAGTAAAAGTAGATCGGTAAACGAAAACAAACTAATGAATATCATTCCGCTGAATTTCGGTGCAGAAACTGAGATCTCCCGTTTGTTTATTCGGGTTTGTTATTTGTTTCAGAAATTGTGAATTTACATTACATTTAAATATATAGTTTACCTTGCTCCGTAGCCACACTTATACATACATACAACTGCATGTGGTGACTAAAAGTATTCCAACAATAAGAGATTTCTCGAAACCATATGAAACTTCTACGATGAGTATTTCGTTCGTATGCAATATTTTAATTGTACATCATTGTTTTGTTTCAAATATTTACTAAATATTTCTGAGAATTTATTTCTACTACAAATATGATATTCGAGAGCTAAGTAAACCAAAAATAATATACGATATTGAGAAAATAACTAAGAACTTGAAAATGTTGAAAATTTATTTTTAATAATATGAAAATATATGATTTACTGGTCTAGATAAAATATAGAATATAATTTCAGCCCTTTCTCTTTAACTAGGCACAAATTAAGGACTGTCACATATTTCACAGGAAACGAAACCACTAACAACTATATCGAAGTCATAGATATTCTCCCTTTTATTATGAAAATGTAGTATCATTCGCATTATATCCATACATTTGCCTAGAAAAGAAGATATAAGTTTGCGAAATCAACCTCAACTGACATATAATTATTTGTAAACACACAAGTTTCCTTGACAGTTTTCAAGCTTAACAGAAATATAAATTCATTTTCATATCAATAGTTCAATAGAATTCATTTTAGCATGAGTGTAGATCATTAACATATTACTATTTATATTAACGATATTCACATTCGTTTCAAATACTGCACGCAAAACGTGTAAAGATGGAATACTCTTTGACGGGTAAAGCAAATGAAGATAAACAATCCAAAATAAGAGTTCAAAGTTCTGTGAAATTAATTTTAAAATGTTGCAGATAATAATTTTTATTCAATGCCGCCAATTCAAATTAAGGAAGAGCCAAATGTATCTGATGGCCCAGGTTCGTATAATTGGAAATAATATAAAAATGAAAGCTCAGTTACACAGTAAATTAAATTATACAAAAGAATTATGGATTGATATTGAAATTAATATTTTATATATGTTACAGAAAATAATATTTATATTTATGAAGGGTGGCAATTCAAATTAGAATCCGATACTTGTAGAAGTTTTGATGGTTCGTATATTCATAATAAAAGACCAGTATAATAGTTTGCTAAATTAGTTTGTGTATTATTTGACTTTGCAGGTGAATTGCAATCAAAGAGTTTTGCTGAAAATGTAGTTAACAATGTAGGTACAACCAGTATTTGTATAAAACGCGGTATGTAATTTACGACATTTAACAAGTATTTATATTTTTTAAATACAATTGATTCAATATTTTATTTTTGCAGAAGATAACGATGAGAATCGTTTAACATCAGATTCCCGTACTCATTTTGGTTCGTACATTCTTAATAAAATACTACAATTATAGTAGCTTAATCGTTTAATTTGTACATTACGTTGGAATTATAGATGAGCTGCAACAGAATAGTTTCATGGAAGATGTATTTAATAGTGTGAATAATAGTATTTCAATAAAAGATGGTATGTAATCCGTTGTAATTGGACATTTAACAAGTAATTAAATTAAGTAGTTGCATTGATTAAATCTTTTGCTTCTTACAGAAGTTATCGACGAGAAATATGTGACGTCAGATTTCCTTGGTTATTTTGGTATATTTATAACAATTTTTTAGCCTCTTATATCTTATTTTATACATACATATTAGGGTTTTAGTTTATGAAAATTCTTTTTTATTTGAACAATACTTGTGTAATTGCAGATCTAAATGGAATCGATACTTTTAATAATGATGACAATGTAGATGACAAAATCACCAATGAAAGTTGCAGATTATATCAAAATATTACGTACAGTCTTGGAAATAAAAATTATTGTATTGGTGATAAATCCATTACAAAGCCACTCATGACAATTATCAAATCAGGTATTACATTAAAATATGTAAGAATAGAGTAAATCAAAAAAATAGTTTGCACGTATTTTTTGCATCCTCAGAGAGGAGAATTTTTATAGATGAAAAAAAAATTTAAAATACTTAAAAGCATTTATTAACAACATTGGAACAAATATTGACTATTGTTTAGAGACTGAAATGGATTCTTCTGTATCTCAAGAACTAATGAATCAATTTTTAAATTTCAAAATTTATATATTTATCGTTTTTTTATGGAATGGGGACGGAAAAATAATGTTTAAGATTCGCTTGTTAATATTTATCAGAATCGATTTTCAAGCTCCATCACTACAATTTATACTAATTCTTAATTTCATTCCAATGTGATAATTTTGCAGATAAGCTACATGAATTCTATTGTGAAAATATCAATTCAGAAATATGTAATGCTAATAAGTTAGAACTAACTAGAAACAAATTGAAGAAAAGGAAATATATTGAAGCTACTCAAAGTAAGATTGTTGGTGTTTGTGTATTGTAAAGAATATAATATTGCGATTTTTATTTAGTTTTTCTTTTTTTTGAAGATGATTCAAGTCACACAGGAGTGTCCCCGAAACGCCAAAAAACTACCGAATCAAATACTATACTTAAGAATAATGAAGAAAGTCAACAGTCACAAAAACAAACAAGTTTGTTAAAATTCATCACTAAATTAAACGATTCATCAAAGCTCATAAAAACAAGAAAGAGTAAGCTTATTAATTTTATTCTAACAAAATAATTCACATATCATGTAAATAATAATCATGGCTAATTATATAAGTACATACATTTAATATATAAAGTATTTATATGTGACAATTTTTATATCATTCAATTGTTTTGGGTCTTATCAAAACTACAGTAGATCTTACGAAATTCTCCCATGTTAAAGTTATTTTACAAAGAATCAATGTGAATGATTACTTAACAAACAAGAATAGTGTAAAGCAAAATATTATAAAAAATACTGAGTCTGATTCAATAAATACACCCAAACTGTCACTGGTCAAAAAGAAAAATAGTGGAAATTTCAAATCTATCAACAAAAGAGAAAATGAAATTCAAAAAGTTGGTGAGTTTTTGATGGAAAAATTTACTACATGTTATAATAATTTAACAATCGAAAACAAAAGTTTTGTGTAAAAAATGCCACTACTGTGTTAATTAATTGTTACAGATCATCCAAACAAAGTAATTGAAACTGGAATACCAACGGTTCTAAAATCGAATAGGATTGGAAGTTTGATTTCAATGAAATATATCGATTTTTATAAACTTTAAAGAGCTTGTACAACAGCGAATAAAATTAGATTATAACATTTTATTTCATAAAAAGCTACACTTATTAAGTAGTCGTAATCTATTCTAAATTATGGTTTGCAGGTGAAGAGAACCATTACAATCGTTGCTGTATAAAATATGACACAATTTATACTTCAGGAGAACACAGAAAATTAAAGAAGTGCCCCAACTGCAAGATCCCATTTCTCTTTGAGTGCAAAAAATGCAAAAGAAAATATAATAACTGCTGCAGCATGCGCCGTCACATCGTAAACAAATGTTACCCTAGAAATATTTTCAAATGTGATCACTGCGGTTTAGAAACAACTATAAAATGGACACTTGTGTATCACATGCAATACAAACACTTAGCCATTAATCCAAAGGATTAAAAAATTTGTTCTAAATGTGGTAAAGGCTTTAAGTTGTTGCTGAGCCTACGAAGGCACGAGAAGTCTTGTAAGACGGATCATCGTTTTAGTTGCAATATTTGCTCTTTCGATACCAAAATCAAATCATCGTTCGCGATGCATATGCACGAGCACCTTATTAATAAAAGCGAAAAAGCCATAGCAGACGATAACAGCAATGGGAAAATCAGCAGTATAAATTCTGAAGAAAAAAGATCGACGCCTACAGGTAAATTATAAAAAACTTTTTTAAATTTGAACGATCCGATTCTACTCATTTGGTTAATTAAATTGGAAACAAGTCATCATAATATATAATTTGAATTGCATAAAATAAATTACACAAATTAGCTTCTCGGTTTGGGTATCATCTTCACTATGGTAAACTCACAATTATATGAGTCATAATGTCAAATTTATTTTATAATTGATTTCTATTTTTAACTTTTACAACATTTAAATGAGATAGCACGAGGCAAAAAATCCCACTCGGCATTTAATCTAATAAACTCGTTCGGTTTTACTCAACATTGTACAAAACGATGTTTATAACAAATGTTTTTACAAGTTTCATCAATATTAAGTTATAGAAATGCTGTAAGTAATTATTTTTATTTTAATGGCGGTACATTAATTACCTTATTTTAGAATTTTCGTGTTTATGCTGACTATGTTTTTGACTACCTACGTAAAAATATTAAGAGAACTCACATAAGATTTCACGAACGAATTTAAGATGCAATATTTTGTATATAAAGGAGGATGTCCGCGGTTATAAGAAATGAGTCCCGTCCGGGAAAACTACGAAA
Organism: Megastigmus stigmatizans; assembly: GCA_900490015.1. Lineage (NCBI taxonomy): Eukaryota > Metazoa > Arthropoda > Insecta > Hymenoptera > Megastigmidae > Megastigmus > Megastigmus stigmatizans. The sequence continues at coordinate 13,994 of UELV01179152.1, read as the reverse complement.
CCTGCGCCAGCGTTTAAAGCATAAAAAATATGAATTTAAAAATAAAAATCAAATTTCATTTTCCACGTCTCATCGACTGTCCTTTCATCACTTAAAAACTTTAATTTTTTCAGACGTTTGAGGGCTCAAATAAAATCTAGTTCAGTAACCAATAAAAGAGAACGCTTTGCAATCCAGGACCGCACCTCTAAAGTCCAAGCGCAATATGCAGTTAATTCATGAAAAATATTCCATCCTCTTTTACTGTATTTTCGTTATTTGATAATTTTTGCTCAATTTAGGGGTTATTGTTACTAAATAAGATTTCGTTTGATCCCTTAATCGTTCCCAAAAAATTGTGCCAATAATAGTTTTTGGCTATTTATATTCAAAAATAGAATTTTTTAAGTGACAAAAGGGGAACCGACGGGAGCACATGTTCTATATACCGTGGGCGATCTCCTTTGTAAGCTTCCTTTTTTTGAATAATTATGTTTATAAACTAATCTCGATGCAGATTATGTGGTTCATAACTATTATGTAGATGGTAATACGTGTATAAGACATAAAATTTGTAAAAAAAGAAATTGCAGATTTACAAGTGTCGTATAATATTTTCACGTGGGTACACAGCGATAAGATGTTTAAAGTAGTGGGCACTCCCTCATTAAATTGAATAATTTTTTGGATTTCTAAATCATTAATTTATTAATAAATAATAATTTTTACGCACAGACATTTTGAAATGTATGATGAATTATTGTCCCAACTGCGAGAAAATGACGGAACGAAAAAGAGGCTGCACAAGATGCAAAAGTTATGACGGGATACTCTTATTCCGATGTACAAAATGTAGCGCAGAGTATATTACCCGCGCCAGTCTTTATCAGCATATGAAACGCAAACATCTTCCGTTCGAACTTGAACAGTGCCCAAAATGTAGAAAATATTTTTCTAAATCCGGCAGCTTTTTAGAACATCGTCGAATGTGTGGAAAGGAGCCGAATAATCAGTGCAATTATTGTTCTTTTAAAACAAAGCGTAAAGCCAATCTGATGGTACATATACAGATCCAACATTCAAAATTGGATCTCGTAGAATGCGAGAAATGTGGGAAATTCTTCAAGAATATGTATAGCAAAAGAAATCATCAAATGTTTTGCAGTAAGGAGCCAAACCTGCAATGCGACCACTGTCCATACAAAGCGATAAAAAAAAAACATACTAAAGAAACATATGTTATTCAAACATGTTGAATTATTTACAAATAGAATATTGCAGTGTGAAGTTTGTAATATAAAGATATCAAACATTTACTTATTGGAACAACATATAGCAAAATGTGGCAAAGGCTTATGACGTAGATGTACTATAAAAGAATAGATTTGTACAAGGTTTTTGTAAACTTAAGAAATTTTAGTATTTTTGAATTTTTACAATTGGTTACATTTCGACTTTAGAATAATTAATCATCACATAAAAATTATTGCAAATTAATTGGAATCTAAATAAATTGCTTTAATAAAAACTATATTGTTAGATTCTTTTTATTGATTGTATCACGGAAAAAAGACTGGGGAAACCGCCGCGCCACTAGCAGTAGTGTGCAGCGGCTACTCTGTTTCTGGGGTACTGGTTACCCTATTCACTATACGGAGAGTTGAGATTATTTCTTTTCTATTAATTATCTCGAAACTTTACACTCATCGAAATCGAATAAAAAATCATTTCCAATGTAAAATTTTACGCTCTTTCAATTGGTGTAAACCATTTTGTTCTAGCCTAAGCCGTTCTCGAGATATAAGCAAATAAAACTTTGAAACTCTGTTTTCGCATGGAACCTCTAGACCTAGGAAGCTGCAAATATGAAAATCGTTTTTTCGACCCCGTAAACTATACAAAACACTATTGAAAAATAAACTTCAATGGTGGATTGAATCCCACAAATTCGTTCCCTGCAGTCAGCATGGTTTTAGGCAAGGCAACTCGTGTACAGACAACCGAACAAACTTAAATCCGAAAATCAGAGAAGCTTTTGCAGAAAAATAAGACATCCTGGCTACTTTTCTAGACGTAAAAAGTAGCTTTGACGATGTAAATATTGGCCTACTGCTACTAAAAAAACTATCTAACATAGACTGCTCTTTAAATGTAATAAAGTTCATAAAGTTTTTAATTCATGAACCACATATCTATTCTGATCACACAAGTAACAGATATAGATCAACTCATAAAGGTGTTCCTCAAGGGGGAGTCTTAAGTCCCCTCTTGTACATTCTTTACGTCTCTAACATCATAGACAACTTACATATAAGAGTTTCAGTATTACAATTTGCCGACGATATAGCCCTGTGCATAAAAGGGAAATTTATAAAAAGATCATATAAAAATCCGACAATTTGGTTAAAAAACTTTACTAGAATCAAGCCTCGAACTATCTCCGAATAAGACAGTACTAATTCACTTCAATAAAAAGAAAATTCTACTGGGTTCTACAGATATAAAAATAAATGATTATACCACATAGCCTCAAGTGACTCAGTGGTCAAATTCTCTTTGACCACAAAATGTCATTTATTCCACACATAGACCACGTTAGGAAAAAGTGCATGAGCGCCCTAAATATACTAAAATTTCTGTGCGGAACACGGTGACTTTGGATGCTTTATATATTTACCTTCGCGGAAAAACTTATTAAACAAAATAGAAAGTTTACGAAACATAGCGATACTAAACAGCATTGGGATACCGCAATAGTTCGCCAAAAAACATCTTACTAGCAGAATCCAAGCCAACCTATGTAAAAGAACGAATAAAATACTTGTCCAACTGCTATTTAGCAAAAGGCATTTCCAATTCGAGCTCTTTAACTTAGAAATGTATAACAAGCTTTCAAAACACAACCAGAAAGAACAATACCGAACAAAAAAGAATTCTAAGTGAATGTATTACAGAAGTTACTAGCTTACAAAATAGCCTAGATATACGCAACAACTATAATATATACCTTCAAGATTATGAAACCTTAACCACATACATACCTTATAATTTTGAGCTCCGTAAAAAACTAAACAAAATAGAAAATCCGTCTGATGCGCTTGAAGAATTTATTAATAGACAGTCAGCCCATACCATACCTATATAATTCATCCACTGAACAGCTAAATGCAATCCCGAACTGTTGACGAATGTCAGAGGAATAGTGGAATGACTCGCTGGCAAGGCCGAGAGTAGAATTGACAATGTTGCGGATTTGACCAAGGCATCGAGACCGATGGTCAATGTTTGCATGTCTTTGGATATAAGTCTCATCTGCAACTTCTGATTAACGCGGCACATTTTAAATTTAAGGCTTTGTAGTTCGTATCGAGGAACAATCAATGCGGAATCTTATTATTTGTATGAACGTTGAAGACGGTAAAACGGTTTATTTATAAGTAATATACATTTTAGGGATAATTAAAATACATACTTCTGTCATACTGATTAAAGTCATCTTTATCACTTTACAGCATTATCTAATAAATTGAGTAATAAAATTCATTGTATAAAACCAATTAATATAAAAACAATCCTTATTTGGATCCTAGTTTATTGTAACGATAATACAAGCGATATCTTTCATTGCGACGCTACAGTTTTTCATAGTCATATAGTGATTTACACTAGTTAAGCTTCACCAGCGGTTTCGTTCTTCTCCAATGCATTCACGTTCGTACAAAAAGAAAATTGAAGTCCAATATTTTATATAAATGAACTGCAATGTCAATTAAGCTTGATTATAAGAACAGTTCGTGCATTATACTGCCTCGACATCTATTTTACTTAGGCATCTTTTCATTTATTTAAATGTATAATATGGTAATATTATATTTTGTCTAAAACATAATCGCAAGGTTCAAATCGCGCCATCTCTTAGATTAAATTGAAATCAGTGAAACTTTGATATTTTCATTTCTAACTTCTGCATTACCCTACTTTTAGCAAATTTCTGGTTTAAATTGAAATCCCTTAACGGCACCACTACTGCAGCCTGTTTGTCTTATACTTCATAAACATGTTCATAACGAAACATACGATTTTTACTTTATAATGCCAATGTAAAAATATCAAGTATGTAATATATAAATACATCCTGAAAAAATCGAAAATAAAATTGACACAATTACAAATAATAAAATAATATTGAAGAATGGGTTTTACATAAATGTATTTATTCTGTAAGGGTAGTGCAAAATATAGTAAATGGCAAATGCTACTTAAATTCTACTCTCGAAATGTACCACCAGAGATTGTGCAACTTATGTTGTCTGCTAATTTTTTTTTTTTTTTCGGAAGTTCACACTATTTAGATATGTATACAGAAGTTGTAAAATGCAAGCTTACATCAAGTCCCTTTCTAGAAGCTATTAAACTTAATTATTTTCGAAACATAAACATGCATGTACATTGAGACAATTTTCAGTATTTGTTAAAAATTTTATAATGTAAGGAACATATACACAAATTATACGGGAATTTCTTCATATTACTATAAATACTAAATATAAAACCCAGAATTAACGATGAACGAAACTTAAAGTTGACATAATGATAGTATTTTATCTATCTTTAGCTATCTAATAATTTAGCATTTTTTTAAACCGTAATTTTGGATTTCATACTTGCTATTTGTAAAAAATCAATAAAACTAGATGTGATTGGGTTATCTGCTCATAATATTGCTTATTCTGTAACTCTTTGAAACTGCTTGAAAATCTTAATATTCGGGGACAAAAAGGTTGAAGGTTTCTGAGATTTGCTCATATAGATAAGTTTATTCCAGCATGGGTATACCATTACAATCATATTCTAAGAACGCGAGTTAATAATATTATATAATTGCTTATTGCAGCTAGCAATAAAATGTATGCTTTCTCACCTTTCCTAAATCATGGGCACTTGAGCAATATAGACGATTAAACCACCACAGTTTTATGATATTATGTTTCAAGGTCTATATGAATTTAAGGATTTACGAGTTAAGGACCAGTTCAGGTGACCGTGGCTTAATGGTCCGGGGTTTAAATAATCACGGTGACAGAATAATTTGATAGCGCGACCAAACCCTACGTCTAAAATGTCAGACGATCAAGTGAAAATTTTGTTTTGACACGCCTTAGTTCCCGAGATTTTTGCAACCGAGGGCATCACGCGTCAAGAAAGGCGTCGGTGCACCAGAGGGGCGAACGATCGACGTAGTCTACGCCATTGTGATGTCATCACCCCTCGAGTGCAGCGACGATCGTCTGACCTCTCCCTCCTCTTTCTCTCTCGTCTCTCTTTGTCTTTAGCACAGCATAACGAGGTATGGTACACAGACTCGCCTTATACGCTCTCCTGCACGTTATACGCGTGGATGGCCTCTCGCGCGCGCGCAAGGTCGATCTTACGCTGCTCTTTCATCGCGTGTGATGCGTGAGATTGGCACTTAAGTGTTCGTATACACGCGCATCCATCTCTCTCTCTCTCTCTCTCTCTCTCTCTCTCTCTCTCACTCTGTCTCCCTTACTTGCTCTTTTTCCTCTTAGCTTGAGGTTCCGCCGCTGATGGAGGGGGCGAGAGTGAGAGAGACAGAGAGAGAGTCTAAATGCAGGTGCGCGCGCGCCCGAGCACCCGTTCGTGAGTGAATATGGGGTGAGGAGCGTTAAAAGGAGCAGCGTTGCTTCTTCTATCGCTGCCGCTCTTGCTGCAGTTGTGCTACTCTCCTCCACTTGGGTTAAGCTCAGAGGAAGAGAGAGAGAGAGAGAGAGAGAGTCGATCCTCAATGTTCGCGTCCCCCTCGCCAAGTCCTTCGAGAGTAATGATCCCTTTTCTTCAACGTCCGCCTCCAGGCACAGCCTATGCTAGTACTTTTCCTCTTCTCTCGCGGAGCTGTGCGCCACTGCAGCTTCCTTCTCCTTTTTTCCTTTCTCTCTCCCTCCACGCATAAAGCTTTGTGCCTCTTTCTCTTTTATGTATCGCTCTCTCTTCTTGCACACCTTCTCTTTTTGCTCTTTGTTTTCTGCGGGGTTCGCGCGCGAGCGTAACAGACGTATGGTGGGGGGGAGTGGGGGGGCACCGCCGCGTAGTTTCCAGCGCTTCGCAATTGATGAAAACTCCCAAGCGCGGCGCTATTGCAGCCGTGGAACTTGTTAAGATGCAGGGAAATGAAGTCGTGGTAGGATTATTTTGGAGCGTTTGAATCTATTATACTACGGATAATTGACATCGAACACATTCGGTAAGATAATAGGGATATCGAAAATGAAAATTAAATATCTAAATTAATGATAATTTCGGCCATGCTAAAGTTGACATTTTGTGAAAAAATTTTGTCTTATTAAAAGTGTCTTGAAAGTGGCTAAAAAATTTGAAATTGGATATACTTTTATGCACGATATGAATTTCTATGTACCAACTGCACCTTAACTTCTGTTTAAGCCATGAACTTATTTAACTGCTGCTGCACTAAGTTCATTATGGTGAAATGAGATAATTTTTTAAACGTATTAAAAGTATCCAAAATGTATTAAAACTGACTTGAAATATTTAAATAAAAAAATTGAAGGTTACTTTATTAGCGATTCAAATGTCACCTAATAGGACAGAAAGAAACTCTTTTAGAAAGGGAGAGGGGATTAATGACTTTGGAGATGACAGAAGGTGAAAATAAGTACACGCTAAATAATATAGAGTGAAAATCCCCTCTATAGTTGCATTTAATTTCTTTTAGAGTGAAAAGTAACTCTTATAGGGTGAAAAAGCCTATCTAAAAATTGGAGTGAACAATATCACTCTAGTATTGAGTGTTTTATAGTAAGCTTAAAATTCACTTTAAATTCACTCTAATGGTGGAGTGCGTAGAATTCTAACCTCAAAATATTCAATTGTGAAAAGTATGTTTATTGACGGAAAACCAATTTTATTCGTTACTCCTACCACATTTTTTGTTGCAGCATCTAACATCTGAATTGGTTGGGTCAACTTATTTTAATTGGTTGCACTTACGAATTTATTAGTTAGTACAACAAGTACAAAGCCAACAAAGTCATGTTCGTAAATCCAATGAACTATATTTTGCGTGTTAATAATAAATTTGCAATGTGAATTTGAAAAGCTATTATACACATTGGAAACAGGGGCATCGGCAAATCGAAGTTATATATAAATATATATACTTATTGCTTTAATATTCATCGGGAATATTAAAATTTTATAATATTACAATATGCGGGAACCAGCATTGCTAAAAATATTTAAACATATTAAAAATAATGTATCGTTACATAGGAAACCTGTGTAAATAAATTGTTACATATGTTTCACTTTTAAATAGAGTACAATCAACTCTTACATAAAGCAATTTTTTCTACTGATACAAAAACTCTAATTTTAGAGTGAATAATTAACTCTAAATAGAGTTAATTACTTTCACTGAAGCTAAGAGTGGATTTTCACTCTAAAAGAGTGGATTTCCACGCCAAGAGATTTAGCGTGTATATTAGATGGTAAATATAATGTTGTAAAAATCATAATTATAAACGAATTCGCAGACTATACTATAATCGTTCAACTTTTATATAAAACATGCCATTCTAAGGGATCAAGTGTTGATTGTAGCAGGGAAATTGTAGTAGCTAAAGACTCCAGGTCTATCGCGGCGAGTGCCTTCAAGATTTTGTTCACAAAGCTATTCCGAGCGCTTATTGAAAGTTTTTTTTTAAAGGATGCATAGTTGGCGAATAATTTAAAACTCCACGCCTCGGAAGTGAAGTACGTACGACAAGAAAAGTGCTTGCGCGGAGAGTTTCGGGCGGCGCGCGGCGGTAGGAGGGTCCTCTAAATAAACCGTTGTTGCCTCGTCGTCGTCGTCGTCTATAGAGATGCTTCCACCCTCGAGCTGCCGCAAAAGAGATATTTTTAACTTGATAATCTTCAGTTTTGCTCTTTGAAGTACGCCGAACGGAGAGGTTAACGACTTATACATCGTCAGCGGCAATAGCTCGACACTTGAGAAATTTTAGTAATACAGTTACACACCAGTCTCGCGTTTAAAGCTCTTTTGTTGCATTCAGGCTATAGACATTAACATACGTATTCTCCGTTTTAAGCGCCGTCACTCATGACGCGCTATCCAGAGGAAAAAACTACTCCGAGACGGAGTTGCGGAGACATTATCGCGGTACATTGCGGCCGAGCGCAATTAACGCAAGTAATCACGTGCGTCCGAACTTGCCCGGCATTTATTGCCCTTTTGTGCAATTATACCGCCACCAGATATTTACACACGCGTTTAGCAAAATCCTGAGCTACTGTAACTCACAATACCGACGCTGTTACAGGTAGAGAATTGTAATATTTTTTCAAGTTAAGTAATATTTGTTTACTAGTATTTTAAAGCTCGACTTTCCGACTTTCACTATGTAGATTCTAATATTTTATTCATTTTTTTTCTTTATTAGTCTTGATTTTTTTAAAATAAAATAGATTTAAAAAAGATTAAAAATTAAATCTTGCTGATAGAGTTTTATGCTACTTTATGAAAATGAGCAACAAAATTGTTTGATCATATAACAAGTTCATCTTTTATTCATGGAGTGCAGTTCACAGTACTGTTCAGAAAAATTTATTTTTCAAGTGTGGCCTGAGATTATAAATATGCAATAAAGCCAATGGTCGAAAGTACTTCATCTAATCACCATAATCCTCTCAATTGAATTCTCTAGTGTTTAACAATTACCTATATCAATCATTACCTATATCTCTATTCTTCTCTTTCCTCCTATCCTTTTTCAACTCGCTTTTAATTCCCCACTCTTTCCATTCCACTCTGCAGCCATTCTCTCCGTCTCTTTCTTTCTCTCCCACTTCCATCCCCCTCCCCCAGAGTCTTTCCTTTCGATCTTTATTTCTCCCGCTTCTCTGGCGTACTCAACGAGAGGCACTTAGACACAGTGTGTACTTGGCTCACACAAGATACGCACACGCGAGAGTGCGCGCAACCCGAGCGGCGCTTTCTCAGCTTTCCTCGGGTACACATAGATCGCGCGCTCGCGACACATGCATGTGAGTCGAGCTTATATGAGAGATATACGCAATGTTTATTATGCATTTTGTTACTTATGGAAATTGTCTGGATTACGACCGTTTATAATTCGAATCTTCGTGCGAATAATATTGCTCTGTTTTTCCGGCATGACTGGATGCAAGGGTTGTAAAATATTTTTCAAATCTGTCGCCGATGATTTAAGTTTCTTCTTGTGATTATGAATCGGTGATGTAAAATGTAACGATGTATTGCAACATTTTTATAAAATTATTTTCATGAAACTTTATTAAATTTAAAATAAATCGTAAAGGTGATTGAAAACTTATTTATACAATTTTTGAGACTGAAGAAAAGAATGGATCAATACCTTTGTGGTACAGAATCTCTTTTTTTTTACTCCTGTACACGATTCCGTTATATCATAAAATTCTTCTACAGAGTGTAACCGCAAAATATATCCAACGTATGCATAAATCTAACATACAAACAGACGCGTACGTATAAGAAAGCTTTTCTCTGCGACGATGTCGTAAAGTGACTTTATACAGTTTCAAAGATCCTAGAGCTTTTCGAGGTTCTCCGCTCTTTTTCTCCCTTTTTACAGAAGCGCAATCCCAGAGCTATACAAGAGATGCTAATTAAGCTCGCAGGCGATTATTCGAGATCGCGAGAACTTTATGCGAAAAATGAGTCCATTGATAGCGCATACGCGCTCTGCAGCCCTCGGCTTTCAGATATTTTGCATTCATGCTTTTGAAAGGGCAGCCGCCGAGCTTCAATGTGAAAAATACATGATTGTTTTAATATTTTTATGGCTATGATTACTTAATACGATTTTTTAAAGGGCATAGCTCGCTTCATTCGATCTATAACGGATATATGCACGCGATTAAATTGAATGTGCTATTATTAATTAGAGGATGAATATCCTATGCCTTTGACTATCTTTGTTTAACGATATATAATATGTACATAGATGTAGCGGTTACAATTCGATTTTTTTTTTTTAGCAAATACAAACAAACTGTTTCCAAGACTTCTTTTTTATTGAACGCAAACGCAAACGCCCACTCTTACATCACCGCTATATAATTATAAAAGAAAGAAACAAGCCACTTAGCCATTCATAAGATAAATATATAAAAAAAAGCCAGGTTCGCAGGATTCGTTGTTGTTTAAAATAAGAAAATCGATAAACTTTTTACGCGCCATGCTGCGCTACATATCGTAGCGGCGCGCATGAGCGCAGTTTTCTTGCAAGAACAGCGTACGCACATACACACATGGGTGAATGTAAATGGCCTGCATAAGTGGCAGCAACAAACTCGCCGCGGGGCGTTGACAAATCGCTCATGTTCGGTATAGCTCGTCGAATGAACAAAGAAGCAACGCGAGTGCGGAGAGTAAGAAGGAATACACGGCTGCAATATAAGTCCGAGGCACGTGGTATAGCAAATCGAATAAAAAGAGAGATCGAACCAGTCAAATAAAAAAATAAAAGAAAAGACGAAATGCGGTGTCTACGATATGTAGATAGTTATAAATAGGCTGGTGGAAAAAATGTAGGAGGAAATGCCGTGCAAAATGTGCGCTGGGATAAGAGGTTGTAGAAAAAAAGAAAGGAGCGAGCGTTATGTACGTGTTGTATATAGATGGCGAAGATAAAAAAAGGATAAAAAAGGAGAGAGAGAGAGAGAGAGAGAGAGAGAGAGAGAGAGCCGCGGAGTGTGTAATCTCACACCAAGGGTTTTTCGCGCAGTTGAGTCTCGTCCTTTTCGTAGTTTCACCCCCTCCCTCTCGTCTGCACCTCTCGGCGCGCACTTGCACTAAGTTTTTCTCACTGGATTTCTCTCTCCCCCTCCTCCCCCACCACCACAGCGGCCATCCACTTTTTCTCCACGCGAGCTGCACACGGAAAGCTTTCTTCTCGCTTTCTTCATTTTTCCCTCCCCCAACTCATTCTCTCTCTCTCTCGCTTGCACTATTCTTTTTATCTCGACTCGCCTTCTCCCTCTTTCTCTTTCGTTTTTTTTCACGCTACTTTCCAGTTCTTCCTCTGTTCTTCGAGTAAACGCGTGTTGTTGCCGATGCTGTATTCGTGGTGCAGTACACACGTGAAAGGGAGAAGAGAGATACGATAGAAAGAGAGAGAGAGAGAAAGAGAGAGAGAGAGAAGAGAAATTCTCGAGGAGACTAAGATGGATCACGCGCGCAAGAGCCGGCAACTTTATCAGGTGTATGGTTTAACGAAGGGGAGGAGCGGAGGAAAAATAGTGAATGAGTGTTAGAGAAGAGAGCCCATGAGAAGGTGATGGGGTCCTTTAACTAAATAAGTGTTGGCCGTTCCTTGACTCTTTGCCGATGCTTTAGTTGGGTGCTCTCCGGTGTCTGTAAGACACATCAAGCCAACTCGGCCACTATTGCCTCTTTAGGGAAACTTTTTATTTCGTGTTAGCAAGGGGAAACTTTTTTTCTTCTTCTTCTCTCACCCACTCTCTTATCTCGTACGTATACCGGAGAAAATAGTTTTATGTGTTCATAAAACGTGTAAAGTGCGAGCTTTTTCCGCTGGCCTCTCGCGACTTTTCCGTGCTTTATAAATAATTCGTATTGGCGTTTTTTCTTTGGATGAGTTGCACTGTCATTTAGTCATGTTAATTAAGCGAGATAAAAAAGCGAGACCGGGCTTTTATTCGTTTATTAAATATACAGCTTTGGCTGAATATGCATTCTTCGAAAATTATTTGGAGCGTGCGATAATAATTAATGACGTTAATGTTTGATGCGGATTTTCGAGTCCTTTGCGTTGCCTGGCGCATTGGCAAAATGATTTTTCATCCCTTATTAGCCGCCCCTGCAAGTTTCACTAATTCAAGCCAATAAGAAAGCGAAAAATTTTTAATGAGAATCTTGGGACAACTTAATCCATTTTATGTTCGTGCAAGAAAAGTTTACGGTGCTGCAAATTCGAACGTTTCACGATTAAAGTTTATTGTAATTATCCGCGAGTCTTGCGAATCTTCGAGATGAAAAAAAAGAGTCGTTTACGATGGGCCAGAAATTAAAAAAAAAAAAAATTTAATTGAGAAAATTATAGAGTTTAATTATTTAACATAATTCAGCTTGCAAAGTGGGTCGAGCACTGGTGGCTGGAGTATTATGGACTGTTATAACGGGGCATCGATTTATTAAAGGTGGATGTAACTGTTCACATGCTCACACACACACACACACACGCGCGCGCGCGCGCGCGGTTAAACCTATAATTATGATGATGCTCTAGATTACAAGTGCGAAACAACGGGGTGAAGCTGAACAAAAAAAAACCAGGGAGGGTAAAAAAGTGTGTCAATGCGCGCGCGTATTTTCATCGTGCATCAAAGGCGATCGCCATGGGGATGCGAAGGTGAATTTATTATCCGCGGATGATTCCTCGAACTGCTTATCGCGCCGCCTTTCATCCTTTTTCATGCTTGGAATCAAATTCTTTTGCAGCTCTCTTTAATGTTTCTCCCTTTCACAGAGCTGTTTTTTTTCTCGCTGCACTATTGTGTTTCCTCCAGATACGCGCTTTGCATGTTCGCCAGCGAAAAATGAATGCTTTTAACTGGGGG